>CAUYQG010263743.1:0-18930 GCA_963574415.1 Tarsius wallacei
CCCGGCCACCGCAGCCTCGACCTGCTGGGCTCCGGCGATCCTTCCGCCTCAGCCTTCCAAGTAGCTGGAACTAAAGGTGCGTGTTACCACGCCCGGCTAATTTTTTTGATTTATTATAGAGATGAGGTCTCGCTTGCCCAGGCGGGTCTCGAACCCGCGGGCTCAGGCAATCCACTCACCTCAGCCTCCCAAAGGCGCGGGATTACAGGCTGAGCCACCGAACCCGGCAATTGCTGATATTTTTAATTTGCTTAATATTTTTTGTATGTGATGCTAATTCTTCTTTCACAGGACAATTTTTTAAAAGGTCAATCAAACAGCAAAAGTCATGGTGATGACACTGTGAAGTTCTTGTCTCTTGAATCATAATAGTCCATTCTGAACCGATTGTCCCAGATCAGTCACCTCTCCTGAGACTGGTACACAGTTACCATTCTGAGAGCTCTTTGCCAACGTCCTGCAGGTTTCCTTGCATTTTTTTCTTGTTGAGTCCTCTATTTTTACTGTGCCTTATTCTTGTCTTACTTGCATTTATTTAATTAGAGACTAACCTCCAATGGTTTCCTGACAAAAGGTGACTTGGAAGTGTGTTTTTTAAAGAACTTACATGCTTTATATGAATTACTTCTGCCCTTACTTTTGATTAATATCTTGACTGACATATAATCTGTATTAAAAATAATTTTCTTTCAGAATTGTAAAGGCATTGTTCCATTGTCAAGAAGCTGGAAGCCAGGCCAAGTTCTAATTTTTTGTTATGTTATTTGAGCTTTATTTTTGTCTTTATTTGCTTGCTATTTTTGTTCTTTTCAAGAAATTCAGATATTTACTTTTTATTCCCTTAGAAATTAAGTTTTACACTTATGTGCTTTGCTTTCGATCTATTTTCAGTCATGATGTTGTGTGGTATGTGAACTTTTTAAAAAATTTTTGAGTCAGAGTCTTACTCTGTTACCTCGGCTGGAGTGTAGTGGCATGCTGCTCAGGGCCGCTGCAGCTTTGACCTTCTGGACTCAGGCAATCCTTCCACCTCAGTTTTCCAAATAGCTGGAACTACAGGTGTGTGCCATAATGCCCAGCTAATTTTTTGATTTATTGTAGAGATGAGGTCTCACCATGTTGCCCAGGCTGGCCGTGAATTCAGGGGCTCAGGAAATCTCTCCTCAGCCTCCCAAAGTGTGGGATTACAGGCATGAGCCACAGCACCTAGCCCTGCAGGCATTTTTGATCTAAAAAATTGTGTTCAGTTTTGAGACAGTTTTATTAAACTTTGTATTTTTTTCTAAATGTACTTTTCTATTCTCTCCTGGAACTCTTTTTAATGTTATCCTTCCTGAATTTGTCCTCTAATTTTAAGGTTTTTTTTTTCTCCTTAATTTATTTATCTGTTGCAGCCAAACAAGTGTAACCAAGACTTAGTAGCATAACAAAAATAATTTTATCATATCTAATGATTTGGGAGATTAGAAATTCAAGCAGTTTTCTGTTCGACAATTTTCTGTGTTCCTGTTCCTCAGGCATTGACTAAGTACTCTTCTGATGGAGTGGATGAGCCAAGGCACTATTGCATGACATGACACCTTAGTGGAGAAGAATGAAGGAATAGGCTTACCTGGGACTATTAAGTGGAGTGCCTACACTTCACTTCCCAAGTAGGTGATCTCAGGGGGTCCAACTTCTGATATGGTGCTTCAAGGCTACCAAAGAGAAAGTTTCAAGAGACGGAAACAAAAAACAAAAACAAACAAAACCAATACTGTTAGTCTCGGAAGGCCTATGCCCAGATAAGCACAACATTACTTTTACCATATTTCCTTGGCAAAGCAGTCACTAAAACTAGCTCAGATACAATAGGAGGGAAATTAGACCTCCTACATGCTGCTTAGAGTGATATCTCATGAAACAGGAAAGGAAGCTGTCAGTTTCATAAGGTCTGGGCCTGAAAACTGGCAGAGCATCTTGAATTAATGCACAATATTAGGTTTCAAATGATACTCACATAAATCAAAGATTTTACACAGTGTCTTGGTCAGCTTGGACTGTCATACCAAAATTCCATAGACTGAGTGGTTCAAATAGCAGAAGTTTATTTCTTGAAGTTCTGAAGCCTGGAAGACAAAGATCAAGGTGTGAATTGATTTGGTTTTGGGGCACTTTACAGATGGCTGCCTTCTCCCTGTATTGTCACATGGCAAAAAGAGAGAAAGCAAGTTTTGTGATACCCCTTCCTCTCAGTGCAGTAATTTCTCCATTAGGGCCCCGTACTTATAATCTCATTTAATTTTAATTCCCTTCTAAAGGCTCCATCTCCAAATATTTATAAGATGGGTTAGGGCTTCAACATATAAATTTGGGGTGCACACAATTCAGTCCATAGTACTCAATATCAAACTCTACTAATCGTGTGAAGGATATAGATAATTGTAAGGCTCATATAATGTAAAGAAAAGTCTAGGACATCAAGGACACTCCTCCAAATCATTCTCTTCTGCATCAGGAATGAATCTCTATGCAAAGCAAAAGATGCAACTTTTTCAAGAGAGGAGTCCTAGGCAAGAACATGCTATTCTTATCTGAAATTCAGTTGTTTTCATGAATCTACTCTTTCTTCATTGTATTTCTTTAGTTGATTCCCATAGTGCTGATTTTTTTTAACCCAGCTTATGCTCCATAGAATTGTATGGTTTATGTAACACTTTCCAAGAAGCCAAGCTCCTAGATTTCTCTCTCTGCCTTTTTCTTTTACTGAGAATGATCTTTTAGTTAGAAGCTATTCTGCTGAGGGATTTCAAAAGTTAAGATCTCTTTGTCTCAGCAAACATTAGTGTATATGCCCAAGGTTCCAGACATTAGACCAGGTACACTCCATTCGTTTCCTCATGCCATTGGTGAAGGAAGTTAATAGATCACAATAGATCACACTCTGTTCATCTTTTCTTCCCATTTATTCCTACCATATTCTGTTTCTTAAAGTTGCCACTACATTCAACCTAAATTCAAGAAGAGAGGATTTAGACTGCATTTTCAATGAGTGCCTCAAATATTGGCAGCCATCTTTAATCTGTCACACTCTTGTTGTCCATTTCGTTTTTTTTTTTTTTTAATTTCCTTTCTGGGATAGCTACTCAATTATGTTTTTCAAGTCTTGTAGCGAACATTATTGCTAACATATTTTCAATTTCTAAGAGGTCATTTGTTTTTGAAATGTTTTAGTTTTTAGCAACTTTTTTTGTGATAGATATAATATCTACTCTTATTTTTCTGGGGAGATTAATGCAGCATTATATATATGTACATATAAATATATAAGTAATTGAGTTTATATGTATTTGTATAACATATATCTACATCACCATTTAAAAACTCCTGAATCTCCTGTTGCTTTTGTCAACTGTTTTTACTTCGGATTTTCATATTAGAGGCAATTCTTGGCTGTCTGCCTATATGTAGTAGTACAGTAACAAAAATGTTGATTGCAAACTCTGAGCAAATAGTTAAATTTTTAGCACATGGCAATCACTTGCAGCATTTTTGAATACTTCAGTGTTAATAACTTTAGGACTTGGATTGGTAAGCTTTCTTGAATCTTCCTCATGTAGTATAATATTCTGCACCATTCTCTGAGTCTGAGTCGAGGGAGAAAATGGGGGCCTTCACATTCAATAGTCAGAATATATACAGCAACTTAATTCTCTCCTTTTGGTACTGTACCCACACATACAACCGAGCCATTTACCTCATATCAAATTTCTTCTCTTTTATATTCTCTATAGGATAAACCTCAGTTATCTGCCAGGGTCATTTATGAAGTAAATGGAAAGGGTGTAGTAATGTTTCACAAAAACATTATAACACATCCTCCTCATTTTTTAGCCCCCACTTCATTTCAAAGGTAAACGGTTTTACACATTTCTGAACATTTTGAAGATTTTATTATAGTTCTCGGCTTCTTTATTATTGATTTAGAATTAGGCTTCCTCGAGTTTGGTAAGTTATTATTTCTCCATAATATTCCTCTCAGTTTCTAAAATTTTCTTGTTATTGCTCCCTTTCCTTTTCTTCTTCTCTTATGTGTATATACTTTTTTTTTTTCTTTAAGAGAATCTCTTTATATTTGTTTCAGTGGATTTAGGAATGGAGCAAAACCAGTTGTATATGTATATATTTGTTTCATTACCTAAATAACTTTGAAGCTTCAAATCCCATAAATATTTTTTGAATTAAATAGACTGTTTCTATTGGAGAAAAAGGAATTTATTGAAATGCTTACACACACACATATTCTAGTTGGCTAAGTTGATCATAACATGTCAAATAATTCATTTTATTATTCCTTCAAGTTAAACATATATTTACTTTGATAAGGGAATATTTAGTCCCAGGTAAAATATTAATGTTTACCATATCACTGGTTGTTTTTTCATCCCCTAAGTTTTTCCCTAAGCAGAGTCAATTGATATAATTCATAATAAAAATAATCCACAGGATATTTTAGTAGACACCTTCTACATAAATTATTGGGTCTAGCTTGTGAAGATCTATGATACAAGTTGCTGGCATTTTGATTAAAATGAATTTAAATCTATCAATTGATGTGATCTGGAAAAGTGCTATATTTATGATAGTGAAGCTTTCTCTCAATTGACATTTATCTATGTATTTTAGGTCATTTTAATACCACACAGTTTTCTAAATTTCTCCCTAAAAATATTACACATCTTTTAAAAACTGATTCCTAAGAACATTATTCTTTTGCTACTATTCCATTTATATTTTAATTTTTAACATCAGTTATATTTTCTACCTATTTCTTGTGACTGTATAGGCAAATGATTTTTATATTGTTTGTTTTAAAAATTTTGCTGGATTATTTTATTAATTCTGATTGTCACTTTTCTTGAATTTTCTAAGAGATAATCAAATGATTATTAAGAGAAAATATTTTTCTTCTTTCTCAATATTTCTGAGTTGTTTTAAATAAGATTTTAAAGTGATTTTAAAGAGAATTCTAATATTTTATCAGTAAGTATAATGTTTATTGAATGTTTTAGGTTAAGAGATTTTCTTTCTATTACCGAGTTGCTAAGATTTTTTATTATTACCTGCTGAATTATTTTAATGTTTATATATTTTAAGGTACTAATCTTGAAATTTAATAAGTTAGTGAAGAAAATTACATTACTAAACGTTTTATGCTAAAACATTCTTGCATTCTTAGAGAAACATAATTTGACTATAATAATAGTATTTCCATATTGTTAAATTGTATTTAAAATATTTATTAATATCATTTAATTTAATGTTCTTTCTTCTACGTTTACAAGATATGCCTATGCTTTCTCTTCTTTTATAATCTACCTGATGTTAATATCAGTTTATACTTAATCAGTAAAATGAATAAGGGATAATTCCCTCAATTTGTATTGCCTGAAATAGCTTAAATAAAATTGGGTAATCTTGTCCTTGAACTATTTTGTAGATTTTGTCTTTATTTGGCCTTTGCATGACCTTTGTGCCTAACATATAGTTGTTACTGATTATTTTATTTTTAAAACTGTTATAAAATTAGTCAGACTCAATTTCTTCTTGAGTCAGTTATTTTCTTAACCAAAGTATTGCCATTAAGATGACTATAATATTCATGAAAATTGTTTAACTTCTGCTCTAACTATAAATACATTTTTCATTACTAATATTGATTTTAACATCTTTTCTACACAGTATTTTACTTATCATATTTTTAAACTCAGACTTATATATTCTATATATATTCTATTTGATGCTCATGATTTAAAAAATCTATGAGTTTCTCTGTTTCTTCCATCCTTGAAAATTCTCATTCATTATTAACTTAAATATTTTTCTTTTTAAATTCATTTTGTTTATTCTTTTGGTGACTCTTAATGGACAAATGTTGATAAATATATTCTACTTCTGTGTTTCCTAAACAATATTCACGTTTCACTTTTATCTCTCTGTGCTAGATTCTGGATAATTTTCTCAAATGCATCTTTTTTCCCATTTATTTCTTTTTTTCTGTGCCTATTATGCTATTTTATTTACTATTGAGTTTTTGATTAATATTTTGTTAATTTTTAGTATTCTCAGTAGATTTTGTTTTTCAACTGCGAGTCAGTACAAGGACTCAAACTTCCTTAGTGACCTATACTGTGTGTGTGTGTGTGTTTGTGTGTGTGTGTGTGTGTGTGTATGTACACATATATGGTTAAAAAACATATATATATATTTCAACTATAGCCTTTGAACTTTTAAGCGAGAGCAGGATGAGCTGTCTTGAAAAAAATAAATATATGTGTATTTAGGCCATATTTACTCTAAGGATGTGGTACTTTGAGAGTCTCAGTTTTGTGCATTGCTTTGAAGCACTACACTGACTCTTCTAAACCACAGCCTTCATCTTCTGTGGCCATCAAACTCCAATTTTTATTTCTTATCTCAATAGAAAATCCTTACTATCTCCTCATTACATTTCTAGTACTAGTTCATATTTATTTTTCTGTTTTTAATTCTCTCTTTGTGATTTTTCTCTCGTGTTTCTTTTACTTTTGTAAGAATTCAGCTGTGCATTTAAAAGATTTTTAAAAATATTTTGTGCACAATTTCTGGGTATTGTGATGTGTAGGATTTTCACAAGATCTAAATTTAGTCTATGTTGTTATTCAAAGGAGAGTGAAAGAAGGAGAGGAATTAGCATTTACTGATCCCTTTTTACTAAACTTTCATATACGTTATTTCTCTTAATCTTTACAAGAAAAGTGAAGGTGATTAGATATATATTTTTAGAGAGCTCACTCTAGAGGCTACATGAAGAACAATTATGGGTATTTTTGGAAACGTTCTTTCTTTATTGGAAGGAGGAATATATAAGTTAAAAATATTAAATATGTTTGTTTTATAATAACCCATAACAACATAAGGAACTAATTATTGTGCCCAAAAGGGCTGTAAAAAAGGGACAACTCTTTATTACACTAAAAATATATGATCAGATGACATAGCAAAATTTGATATCAGTTAGGTTCATCTTCTACATTTCACAAGCTATATTGTTGAAGCAGTAAAAGAACTGACATGGAAGATATTTCACTTATATTAAAGCAGTCCTAAGATTTGTATGCTAGGTTAAAGATGCTATACATCCTTGATGAATTCCCCCAAGGCAACACAGTCCTAAATCACACACAAATTACACTTATGTAGATAACTGTTACATGACTTTTAAAAATATTTTATTTCCATTTATATACCTACATTTTTAACATTGTAAGGGGAAAAAAAATTCAACAGACATCTCCTTCAGCAATTCCTCTCTCTATTTGATTTGTGACCACTGTGTGTGTTTCCTGCTGCTCAAGTCTTCTGTTCTTTGACCTTGTCTAGATCATCTTTCTTTTGGCCAACTTCTATTGGAAGGCCTTTATTGAGTCTTTTCACCCTAACTTCCTAATATTTGCTAGCCTTTAACCTTGTTAAAGTTTCAGCATCTTCAGAAGTCACTTGATATGGGCACATTTTTCAACTATAGCCTTTGAACTTTTAAGTGAGGGCAGGACCTGGTTTCTTACATGTGCTGCTGCATGAGTTATCTTGAAAATCTGAAGTCTGCAGCTGTTAGCTCAAGGACAACCCAAGGGAAATGTCATCTTCCTTCTAAACTTCTAAAGAAATTTCTTTGTGCTCAGTGCAGGCAGAAGGAGAGGGGGGAGATAAAGGCTCTATAATAAGCCGACCCCCTAAATCCAAATCTTTCAAGTCTGAAAACTTTTTTCCTTTCTCCTTAAGGAAGAGAATAGCTGCAGGAAGGATATGGTATCAAAGCACGCCGTGGTTTTTCTTTGCAGAATAAATGTGCATCTACTTTAAAACAAGATCATTAAAAGACTCGCAACTATAGAAAGAGACCTGAAGTCAACTCTTATCCTTTTAAAAATCCTTCACAATTTTTCTTCCTTGTACTTTAGAAGAAAGCAATTAAAAGTCCAATTAAGAACACATTATAAAGCGGAGGTTTTCCGTTTTTTCCTGAAAATCAGCATTCATCTGGGATGTCTAATGACCACATACAAACATTATTTGTAGTGTGCCAATCACCCTTCTTTGAGGCCATTCATTAATATTTTACATTTGAAGGATCCTATTAGATACATAACAAGCTCCGTTATCCCTGAGAATGAATTCCACAAAATGTTTTAAGGCATAAGGAAAAGACCACACTCTTGGTTGGTGACATGACAACCAGTGTTTCTCATTCCTTTCCCTCGGTGTAGCTTCTCATGTAAAAGAAGGTATACCACTGTTTAATTGGTTAGAAATCTTATTACTTATGGCCTATAACATAATATGCATATGTAAGGTCAGAAATGGAACAGTGAAGGAAAGGGTAGAATCATTAAACAACCATCAAACTCTCAGAACAATGGCCCAGGGGAAAGAACTAAGCTAATTGTACATAGTTATCAACTGCTAAATTTCCTTTAATACAACCAAAAGACTCCACAGGACTATACTGTCTACTCATAGAGTTTCTTATTTAATTGGGGAGACAAAGCTAAAGCCTGTAAACTAAAATTTGAAGGCCTCTACCATCTGAATGGATCCCCTCTTTGTCAAGGGGACCCCAGGAAAACCTTAAAAACTTAGTTCCTAGCCATGACAAGATGGGAGGTCAGACATACCTCATTACACATTCTCCATTTTAAAGTTTAAACACAAAATTTGACCAGCATTACTGTCAAAATACACATAAGACAGAACAGACTCTTTGTGACAATAAAATGTCATATTATATATAGGAGCTAAGGCTATGCCAGGCAATGGTTAAGTCAAAGCCACCTACACTTAAAGAATAATTTATGTTCTAACTGCCACAAGATTTTTCTTTTTCTCTAGCAGCTAAATAACTGGTCTTGAGATAAGCAATATTAATACAATTACAACTCATCCAGTTCACAGACGCTGACTAGCTGAGCTCCTGTTCCACCAGCCATAACATTAGCTTTGATTGGACAGGAGACTGATTTTAATAGCTTCCTCCAGATAAGAAGACCACAACTAGACTGGTTCTGGCCAGTTTACAGAGGCTGCTCAATTGCATGCCCCATCCTAAAAAAAAAACCTTTTGACATATAGGGCCTAAATGTAATACATTTAAAAGTTAAGTCTCCACCCCAAAGTGAACATGGGTCGTGTGTTACATGTATGTTTGTTCAATATGCATGCGTCAAGACTACCTTCTACCTTCATGAATATTCATAGTGCCTCCTGTAACCTGTTGAAAATGTATCCTTGGTCAACTTGTTCAGCTTAAATTCTGGTCTTACCTTTACCTCCTTCCAAGTTTCTGTCTTTGGTCTTTGCCAAGGACACTTCTCATTTTGTGGGATGGCCACCTGGCAGGCTAAAATCTTATATAAAAAATAAAATCTTCTGCTTTAATGTATAGGTCTTGTGATTTTTTTTTTTCAGTTAATAAAAAACTTAAAACTAAGACAACTAGAAAACTAGTGGGAGATATTATTGGCTATATTTAAGGGCAAATTTCGGACCTGGAGGTGCCATTTGCTGTGTGCTTTAATGAAATCTTAGTAAGCCGGGCTCGGTGGCTCAGCCTGTAATCCCGCACCTTTGGGAGGCTGAGGTGAGTGAATTGCCTGAGCCCGCGGGTTCGAGACCTGCCTGGGCAACTTGACGAGACCTCATCTCTGCAATAAATCAAAAATTAGCCGGGCATGGTAGCACGTGCCTGTAGTTCCAGCTACTTGGAAGGCTGAGGCGGAAGGATCGCCGGAACCCAGCAGGTCGAGGCTCGGTGGCCAGGAGCGGCCACTGCACTCCAGTCTTGGGTGACAGAGTGAGACTCCAACTAAAAAAAAAAAACAAAAACTTAACACTTAACTTGAGCATTGAAAGATAGGCTGTAGTTACATTGCTGAATGAAAAATTAGTGAAGAGTTTTAGGTGATTTCAAGGTTAGTACATGTGTGTAGGGGCAAATGGAGGTGGACAGAGTGAGTGAGTCAGTTAGGACTTCCTCAATGAAGTCCTAATGGAAAATAAGACTGGTGAGACAGGATATTTCCATATGACTCTCCAAACATATTAGTGAGAAACTTTTTACAACTTTCCCCAATTCCATGTGCAGAATTCATTGTTCAATTTTGAATCCCTGTAATGAGGCTTAATATAAATCATTATTTAAATAAAGCAAGCACATTCTATTTTAAAAAACACCTCCCTATCCCATATGAACTAGATAGCCTCCTCACAATGCCAGTAACATACTTTAAATCCCCTGTGTCTAACATGGTGCCTGGAACAAATTTAGTGCCGATGGAATATTTGTTAAAGGAAGAGAGAAAGGGAGAGAAAAAGAGAGGAGAGGAAAGCAAAAATGTTTATTGAATAACTAGACAATAATTACTATAAGTAAAATGCTTCCCAGTTTATTTGGGGTTTTTTTATTTGTAAATGTAAGAGAAAGTAATTTTCACTGAATCAAATAATTTTGGCCAAAAATTCTTCTCCCAAAATAAGCAAAATTAAGTCAATTGGGAACTCGATTGGTTTATATAAACAAACTTTTGGGTGATTCTTTTTAACTTTCAACTGGATTATCTTGATATCAGTGGCATGAGACCACTGTTACATCTTTTCTTTGAAGGCAGCTGCTATGTATATTGTGTTTATTATGTATTTCTTTTTTTTTTCTTCTTGAGTTGGGCTCTCACTCTGTTGCTCAGGCTGGAGTACAGTGGTATGCTCACAGCCACTGCAACCTCGACCTGCTGGGCTCAGGCAGACCTCCGTCTCAGCCTTCCAAGTAGCTGGAACTACAGGCGTGCACTACCACGCCCGGCTAGCTTTTTGATATATTGTAGAGACAAGGTCTCACCAAGTTGTCCAGGTTGGTCTCAAACCCCTGGGCTCAGATAATCCTCTCGCCTCGGTCTCCCAAAATGCTGGGATTATAGACTTGAGCCACCATGTCTGGCCTATGTATTTCTTTTCTTTCTTTCTTTTTGTAAATTTAATTTAATTTTTTAAAATTTGGGGTACAATTCAGGTTTAGGTATACAAATATTCATTGCGCAGGTACCCTTGTTGATGAGGTATACCTCCCCTTCCCCAGGCAGATTTTGACTACTGTCAATCCCATCTCCTCAACCCGCCCCCCCCACCGCCAGCAGTTTCCCACTACTGTCAATCCTTTTCCTATAGTATTATGGTAGTTATTCAAGGTTCACTTATGAGTGAGAACATGTGATACTCAGTTCTTTGGTTCTTTGTAAGATCACTCAGTATTATAGACTCTAATTCCATCCAGCTTGCTGCGAAGTTCATGATTTTGTTCTTTATGGCTGCGCAATATTCCATTGTGTACACATTTTTTTTTTTATCCAGTCCTCGTTTGATGGGCAGCACAGTTGGTTCCATGTTCTTGCTATTGTGAACAATGCTGCGATAAACATACATGTGCAGGTATCTTTTTTATAGAGTGCTTTGAGTTCTTCTGGGTATATTCCCAGTAGGGGGATTGAGGGGTCACATGGAAGGTCGATTTTTAGATCTTTTAGGAATCGCCACACTGTTTTCCACAGAGACTGTACTAGTTTACAATCCCACTAACAGTGTAGAAGTGTTCCCTTTTCACCACATCCTCTCCGGCATCTGTTATATGTTTGAGTTATTGGCCATTCTGATTGGAGTTAGGTGGTATCTCAGTGTAGTTTTAATTTGCATCTTCTTGATGACTAGTGAGTCTGAACATTTTTTCATGTATCTGTTGGCTGCTCATATGTCTTCTTTTGCGAAGTGTCTATGCATATCTTTTGCCCACTTTGTAATGGGGCTGTTTGTTTTTTTCTTTTCAGCACGTTTGAGTTCCTTGTAGATCCTAGATGTTACAGCCTATGTATTTCTTTTGATTTATATTGTCCTGGTTTATTTTTGTACTCATTAAGTAAGTGTTGATATTATTGCCAGGACTTTTGAAATTATTATTTTAAAAAATGTTCTTATATTTTGTTCAGAGGGTATTTGCAAAACACATTATAACAACACAAACTGACATCTTAGACTAGGTTTTAAATAGGTATTTGCTGCATTTAAGGGATTATGTTTTCCAACCAATCTGCCTTAGAACCAATGATGCATATCATTGAATTGCTGAGATTTCCCAATATCTGGAAGAAAGAAATTTAATATATATGCTGTAACTATTACTGAGTAATTCGTCACCTACCGTCACCCCTTACAGAATTTAATATAAATACTAATTATAATTAACATCAATTTTGATTTGTCCATATTCTTAACAAGTGGATGATGGTACCTGGCAGGTTTTTCAAGGGAGTAGGGAGTAAGAAGTTGTAGACTACACATCACTGACAAGGTGGTGTTCCCCTGTTTCCTCTCCATTAACAATCCAACTCCTCTAAAGACTGTTCTTATGACTTGCTTTCTTGCCTTAGGCTGAGTAATGCCAGCTCCGATAAAGACAACTCAGAAGGCCTCAAGTTAAAAAAAAAAAGGCCAGCCTTATGACAGACTCTGATAGGCTCTCAGTTCTTACTTAAAAGTTTAGGAAGCGGGTACATTTTGAAGAACAAAACTGTCAGACTGAACACTGTCTTTTTTCAGTAAAAGAGAAAGGTCACTGGGAAAGAATGCTTAAATTAAAATTGAAATCTAAGGCTTAAGAAGCTAAATGTGGCTCTAACCTTTTACAAAATAAGCACAGAATTGTAGGATGAGGTTCTCCTTTATATCCCCTTTTTCCATTATCACCTCTTCAGTGAAAATGGCATATACAATATATAGATATTAACTCTTTTCCTGGGCTTAGGTTGGAAGAGCTATATGAAAATGACCAATAAGAGAAATAAGGCCTTAAATAATATCTTAATCTATAACATGAAGTAGTTTGGTCAGAGAGAGCTATACCAATGTATAATCAAAAGTTTAGTAGACTAATGCTTTCCTCTTGCTGGTGACCCAGCTGCTATTTTGTGTTAAAGTCAATTTAATAGTATCAGTGTTCAAGATAGGGGCTCCACAATACAAATGTGCATTAAATCCCTGACCCAAATCTAAACAAACAAGCTCATTTATTACTTTGCTATCATTTCCAACTTTATTTCAAGTTTCTCTTATAGAATTTCCTTAAGTAATTTATCTTAACAACTTTATATTTTACATTCTGGATATATCACTGTTAGAAATACTCCAGGAAGGAAGTAAACACCACCAACAACATTAATATAATATAAAGCAATGGAAATTCTAAGTCAAGAATTCACATCTACTAAACAGACCCATCTATACTCATTATATATTTTATTTTTTATTGGTTACAATTGGAATTCAGTAAAACTTGCACTTTTTTGATGAATTTGACAAATATATTAAGAATGCACTGTATATCGGGTTTGTTAATAAGTGCTGAGGATTGAGATCCAAGAGGCAATATGATATGGAAACTGCACTCCAGGAAGTTAAGGTACACTGGAAAAGAGAAAACATGACTACACAACTTTAAAATGGTGAGTATAAAGTAAAATCACAAATAAAATGCTTCAAGGATTCGGAAAATGAAATACAACAAAGAACTTGTATGCTATGAAGGAGAAGAGAAGAGATAAATAGAACACCTTATTTTTCATTAACTCCAGTATAAAAATCTGATTAAAGTGATTGCCTCTTCCTGTGAAGAAATACACATATACAAATACATACAAAAAGTTATAAAGGATTTCATAATATTTTCAGACCACCTAGAATATAGGGAAAGAAATCCTGACTTTATTTACTAGTGAATTTTTTAATACTTTTGATGTATCAAGCCGTAAGTTAGGATTATCAAAAAACAAGACAAAGCAAAAGAAAACAGAGTGGAATTTCTGCTTTTGAATACCTAGAAGAGAAAACAAAATGTAATGTTGAATTAGAAGAATAGACATATAGCATAAGACAGACGTGAAGCCGGGCTCGGTGGCTCAGCCTGTAATCCCGCGCCTTGGGAGGCTGAGGTGAGTGGATTGCCTGAGCCCGCGGGTTCAAGACCCGCCTGGGCAGGTGAAACCTCATCTCTACAATAAATCAAAAAATCAGCCGGGCGTGGTAGCGCGCGCCTGTAGTTCCAGCTACTTGGAAGGCTGAGGCAGAAGGATCGCCGGAGCCCAGCAAGTCGAGGCTGTGGAGGCCGGAAGCGGCCACTGCACTCCAGTCGGGGAGACGGTGTGTGACGCCAACTCAAAAAAAAAAAAAAAAAAAAAAAGACAGACATGAGCTGTGTGTGGAGCTTCTGAAGAACAAACATTGAAAGCTTAACTGTCTTTCATTTTCCTAAGAAGGTATAGAATAGGAAAGCATCACTAAGTTGGGTTTTCTACATGAGGAAACTACAAAATATGTATTATTTTGAAGCAATATTATTACAACTTTGAAATCAACTGTTGACTATTAATGGTATTTTAATACCAACATATTTTAGTATAAAGTCTACTGTAGTTCATTTTTCTTTATTGTATTTATCCTTCTCAAGTATACAGACAATACAAATATGCAGAAACCAGGAAACAACTTTGGATATTAAAACAATAGATATTCCAGGTATCTCTGCTTAGTAACAAGCTATATTATAACTGCTAAGAACTGAGTGTTTATGGTTTTCCCACCCGTTCACATGTTGAAATCCTAAGCCTCAGTATGTGATATGAGGTGGTATGGCCATTGGGAGGTAATAAAGTCATGAGAGTGGAACCCATATAAATAGGATTAGGAGAAATATAAATAGGATATAAGGAGAAAATAATCATCTGCAAACCATATAGAGAGCCCTCCTCAGGCCTCCCCATCCCGATCTCAGACTTCTCAGTCTCCAGAACAGTAATAAATAAGTTTATGTTGTTTAAACCACAAGTTTATGGTGCTCTGTTATAGCAGCCCAAACTGAGATTAAAAACTTACAGAATTAAATAAAGAAAAACTTTAAAAAAATTATTATTGTTGTTAAATCTCACAGTTTTGAGAATTCAGACTGCACTGGGTAAGGATGGCTCATTTCAGTTTCATGATGTCTGTGATCTGAGCTGGGAAAATTCAAAAAGCTGAGCAGGAACAGAAAGGCGCACAACTCTTGGGCTTCCAGATAATATGGCTACCTTAGGATAGTCGGACTTTTTACATGGATAGCTAAAGTCAATTTCTATTGATTAAGTAAGTCACTATAGAATAAATAACAAAGAGTTTATGCAGTATTAAATCTATAAAAATAAACAAATTCATGAATCTTCTGATCAAATTATTAACAATCTATATATTAAAATAATTCAGAAATTGTTTATAATCTATACAAAATATAGTTCATGGTCTTCCAGAATGAATGTTTTACTGGACTTAAAATACTTTAAACAATTCCCAGCATAAACTCTGACACATAGAGGGTTCTTGGTAAGTATTTTACATATAATATAATAAAAATTAAAAGCAAGTATTGATTAAAAACAATTGATAATTTCATTAGCAAAAATGTTCAAATACATTGAACTCATCCACAGTAAGAGTAGTGTGCTGGAAATAGTTTTTACTAGCTCACAAGATCTAACTTTTAATATTTTCAAAAATTTTACAAGCCAATTGATGGCATGATGGTAGCTTGAGATTGGCCAAGATGGAAGTATTTACATCAAAAATGAGCCAGGCTCAGTGGCTCAGCCTGTAATCCCAGAGCTTTGGGAGGCTAAGGTGAGCGGATTGCCTGAGCCCGCGGGTTTGAGACCCGCCTGGGCAACTTGGTGAGACCTCATCTCTACAATAAACCAAAAAATTAGCTGGGCGTGGTAGTGCGCGCCTGTAGTTCCAGCTACTTGGAAGGCTGAGGCGGAAGGATTGCCGGAGCCCAGCAGGTCGAGGCTGCAGCGGCCAGGAGCGGCCACTATACTCCAGTCTGGGTGACAGACTGAGACTCCAACTAAAAAAAAAAAAAAAAATGAAATCAGCAAATGTTTCAAATCAGGATTTTTTTTTTGTCCCCACCCCTCACTTCCATCTTAGTGAGCTTCATATCAAACATTTGTTAGCACACCTTTGATAGTGTGTCTCCAGCATTGGGTAGAACTTGCCTGGTTCTTCATAGTTTTCTAAACCTTATGCCTAGACTTTTCATCTAAACCCAGGCTCGTGGGAAACTCCTTTGCCTGATTATGAATGATTTTAAAAGAATTAACCCTGTAATTTAGATTTTGATATATCCATTCAGATTTGCTTTGAATTTTATATTCAGATTTTCTAACTTAAGATGTACATAGTTCTAGCTCTCTTACTAGGACTGCTAATTGGCTCCTAAACTTGTGTTTTCTGTTCACTGATATGTACCATGGTATCATGTCATTTCCTACAAGATTGTGTTTTGTCCTCTGATTACCAAAAAATTTGACCCAGAAATTCAACTCTATGATAAACAGATCTTATTTGCTAGTATCTCTGCATTCCTAGTCAGTCTTCTGGGACAACAACCTGTTATTCACTTTGGATCTCCCCAAATACGGACTCCTCTTTCCTGGACCATTTTTTCAGGGGTTAAGTGGAAGATGCTGCCATGGTTTTCTTTATTGTGTTCTGTTGCTCCTACGTGGTTCTCTTACTCTGACTCCACCACTCTTACTCCAACTCCACCAATCTCACTGACCTTCCTCACTACCAGAAAAGTTGTGAGTAAGCCAAACCCAGAATTAAATACTTTGATTTGTTGGATCTGCTTTGACATAGTAGTAATGGTGTCATGACCAGTTTAGTCATATTAGATTCGTAATTCATGTAGCTCATGCATGATTAATTGACAAGATGGCAGCGACATGTAAATAACTACTGGGCATCCTGCCACATGCAGATATTATTGGATTATATCTGTATCGAGTTCTAAACCAGCAAGCATTTTATCTGAGAATAAATGTTAAAAGGTAGTCTCTTGTTCAATACATTTCAAATCTCATTTTTTACAGAGCTACTAAATATTGTGCAAAGAATTATCTTACTCATTGTATAAAGATTTGACAACAATTCATACAATAGAACAATAAATTATACTTAATGGCAAAGAAATCACATTAGCTAGAGCACTTGAAACTCTCTGCTTATTGATAATAGACACTAATCTAAAAAGCAGTAATATCTCCACTTACTTTCATTTTGATATACATTTGTTTGAGCAGGAGAAGTGTTTCATCAAGTGTGATAATACTCCACTCCTTTTGCCAGCTACAAAGTAAACTCACAGTCATAAAATACTGTGTTTCTCCAAAAGAAACCTATCAAGCCCCCGGCAAAAACCTCCCAAAAAGTAATTTGTGTATCTATAAGTATATTAGGTAATCACTCAGTGATCTTTGAAACATAATGCCTCTAGTTTGTGCTAATTTATATTAGGGAAAGACCTTCATTTTATCATTGAAAAGTATTCATATAAAATGTGCTCATTGTAGCAGAGCTTTTAAGACACATAGTAATAATAAACTCAGTGCATCCCTTTCCAAATACATTAGCTGAACTGTGGTGTGATATATGAGGGGCATGAACTAGCATGTATTGAAAACTTATGTATGTAGGTGATATGCCTTTCCTTATTATGTAATGAGTCATAGGTCTCAGTTTGGTGTTAATACTATTCCTTTGCAATTTTAAAAAATTTATTAGACTTGTATTTTTTAATACCTTCAACTCCCCATAATTTTTTTTTTTTTTTTTTTGAGTTGGAGTCTCACTCTTGTTGCTCAGGCTGGAGTGCAGTAGCACGCTCACAACCACCACAGCCTCGACCTGCTGAGCTTAGGTGATCCTTCTGACTCAGCCTTCCAAGTAGCTGAAACTACAGATGCACATCACCATGCCTGGCTAGTTTTTGTGATTTATTATAGAGATGAGGTTTCACCAAATTGCCCAGGATGGTCTGGAATCCCTGGGCTCGAATCCTCTCGCCTCGGCTTCCCAAAGTGCTGGGATTACAAGCTGAGCAACCGCATTTGGCCAACTCCCAATAATTTTGTAAGTTATGCATGAGTGATACTAGGATTCTTTTATTTATTTATTTTTTTTGAGTTAGAGTCTCACTCCATCACCCAGACTGGAGTGCAGTGGCTGCTCCCAGCCACCGCAGCCTCGACCTGCTGGGCTCCGGCGATCCTTCTGCCTCAGCCTTCCAAGTAGCTGGAACTACAGGCATGCGCTACCATGCCTGGCTAATTTTTGATTTATTGTAGAGATGAGGTCTTGCCAAGTTGCCCAGGCAGGTCTCGAAACCACAGGCTCAGGCAATAGTAGGATTCTTATTTTAGAACTATCAAAAACACAAAGAGAGAGATAGTGACTTACATATCACACACTCCATTTTTGGAAGATCAAGAACTAAAATCTATATTCTCTGAATCATTGTTCCCAAATTATATTTCTGTATATAAAATATATATTCATTATATTTTTCATTCACACATATTTGCAAGCTTCTATTTTGTAACGATAACTTATTTAGAAGATGCAAATAAAAAGATCACTTGGATACGGTTCTTCCTTGAAAAAGCTCAGGTAAGCCGGGCTCCGTGGCTCAGCCTGTAATCCCAGCACTTTGGGAAGCTGAGATGAGTGGATTGCCTGAGCCCACGGGTTCGAGACCTGCCTGGGCAACTTGGCGAGACCTCATCTCTACAAAAAATTAGCCGGCCGAGGTAGCGCGCGCCTGAAGTTCCAGCTACTTGGAAGGCTGAGGAGGAAGGATCACCGGAGCCCCGCAGGTCGAGGCTGTGGTGGGATGGCTGGGAGCGTGCCACTCCAGTCTGGGTGATGGAGTGAGACTCCAACTAAAAAAAAAAAAAAAAAAGAAACTCAGGTAAGAAGAAAACATGTAAATATATATTAAAT
>CAUYQG010263751.1:0-33426 GCA_963574415.1 Tarsius wallacei
TCTTGAAGAATTTTACTTAGCACCGTGGGATCATTTTGGACATACTCCCTCGGTCTTTAATTTGAAATTTGCGTCTATAGCCTGTAGTTAGTTTAGGCCTGGCTGTGGGGATGTCTTTGGATAATGAAAACGACTAGGATATCTGTGAAATCTCTACAGTGTGCCAGTCTCTCTGCCTCACCCTCCTCGTATCTTTTTCCTCTAAAGCGGGTTTTATTTCAAGTGGTGCTCTCTTCCTCATTCACTAATTTCAAAATTACGGTTGTCAACCAATCCATTCAAGAATAATCTGAGGAAAAGTGCAGAAAACATTTTCTGTTAAATTTGATATTTTCTGTGCCAACGTGGGTTGCTTAAAAAGAAAATCAATATGGAGAATGAAGACTTTCTGCAATAAAGTGAAACTCTGAAGACATTTTTTCCCCCTCTCTCTTGGGTGCTGAGCTCTGCTTTAACCACGCGAAGGAAAGCATTTAAGAGAACTCTTGCTCTCAGGTCTGTGTTACTGCTTGATTGGTAGCATACCATGAAAATAGACCCCACCAGTCATAAATGAATGTTAACGCGTGCGTGGCTTCAACTCTATGCTATGCACATCATATAGATAACTGTGTTATCTTCATAACATAGTCAATTTTATTCTTAACCCCTAAGACTCAGAACGATGAAGGAATTTTCCCTCAGTTGCATGGCAAGTGAGTGTAGGAGCTGAGATTTGGGCCTGGATTAGCTTAAATCTATAGGACTTTCTCTTTCTCTCTTCCATTGTTAGTATTCAACACTATATTAGGTGATTGTTCCAAAAAGAAAACAAACTACTAAAAAATGATTAAAGAAGGATGGGGAACTATGCATACTTTGGTTATCAACCTATCTTAGTAGTTTGTCGACTTAAAGTTAGGGTTCCTCTCAGGTTTCTAGAAATTATGAAAGTGAGACAAGGAATATAGCTGTGACTAACACACACCCCTTGGACGTACATGTCCTTCAGTGACGAAGGTCACTTTATGAGGTCCCAGTTCTTACATGATCAAGCAGACCCATTCCCCAAGGGTGCCCTGGGGGAGCACATGGGCTCTGGCACCGTCAACACGAGTTGATGGCCCACTGAGTGTCCGGTAGGGTCTATTTTCAGGACATGGTATGCTACCAATCAAGCAGTAACACAGACCTGCCACTTGTCTAAAACAGCGATGCTCCTAATAGTGTCAACCTCGTAAGCTTGTTGTAAGAAACAAATGAGTCAGTATATTTGCAGAGCAATTAGGACAGTTTCCTGTTCCTGATAGACACTCATAGTGTATTAACTATTTCAATTATGAGAAATACAAGAAGGATATCTTTGAGCTTTTGCTCTCTTGGCAGCTATAAATCTAAAGGATCTGTAGTTTTTGAAGCTGTGACAATTCAGTGTTATTTGAATTTCTTCACTGTCATCAAAATTAGCCAATTCAATGTCATATTTGGGATTTGGACCTACTCCAAAAATATTTTTAAAATCGAATTCTAAAATATTTCGTTCTAGACCTCTTTTAAAAATATATCTGTTTTAGTAGTCTAAATATTTAGGAAAATCTCTTTAAACTTACTAACAGAATAATTTATTTCCCTTTCAAAATGTTTTTCATAATGTCTCATCCCAGGGATTAAATTTAACACAATTTATTACTTTTAATGAGAATGTCCTTGAATGCCTCATCTACTCATTTCGTATAGAATGAAGATAATTTCTGTATATAAACTCAGGCACAATGAAAGAAAGCAACCGTACTTGCTGAGTTTTGGATATTTTGGTTCATTTTCATGCAAATTAATTTCTTCAAATCCTCAAACTTTCTTAGGCTTAGACAGGTGTTGCATCAATCCATGGGAATAGAGTATCGCCACAAGAATGCAAATGTTATAGAGGTGTGTGCCAGTCTCATGCATGTGGCTGTAAGGCTGCATTCCTCTTTGTCCTGGGTCCATACACTTGGCCACCTTCTACTGGTCACCTGCAGTCTAGGAGTTTGTGCTTTCCACCTTAAAATGTTTGCCTCCTGTAGCTACCAAGAGCAGGACAGACTGAGTTTTTACCTAGCCAGAGAAACTGGCATCCCTTCTGTCACTCTACTCCAGATTTACTCTGATTCTGAGGCAAAGCACCAACACCAAAAATGTAGAGTAACAACTTTCATCTTCTGATAAAGTATTTTCAGTGGTTGTATTTTGTGTGTGTGTGTGTGTGTGTGTGTGTGTGTGTTGGTGTCTCACTCTATTGCCCAGGCTGGAGTGCAGTGGCACACTCATGGCCACCCCTGTGTCGACCTGCTGGGCTCTGGCGATCCTTCTGCCTCAGTCTTCCAAGGAGCCGGAATCACAGGCACGTACCACCACACCCAGCTAATTTTTTGGTTTATTGTAGAGATGAGGTCTTGCCAAGTTGCCCGGGCTGATCTCGAACCTATGGGCTCAGGCAATCCTCTCACCTCAGCCTCCCAAATTGCTGGGATTATAGGCCTGAGCCACCACGCCCGGCCTTGTGGTTGTATTTTTAAAACCCAAATTATATGCACATCTAATTCAAAGAGTCTACTGGTTCTACAAAGTTTTTCAAACAGTATGCCCAAATTTGCTTCCCAATATTTTCTAAGAAATGTCAAGATTAATGTAGGAACTCTAACAGTGACTATGTAGGTTCCAAATCTATCTCTGACACTGTCCATTGTGTGACCATATTGCCTCAATGTCCTTATCAGCAAGATGAAGATAATAGGACTTCCCGAAAAGATTGTCCTAAGGGAAAAAAAATGAGTAAATTACCTAAAATACCTAAAATGTATTAAGCATTATATGAGTATTAAAATTATTTAGTTTTTACATTATTTTTCTTTCATTCAACTTTAAATATTTTATTGAGTATTATAAAAAGTTTTGTTATTCTCCAGAGGTGACTGTTTTCAATTATTTAGATGATCATTATGATATTTTCTACCATATGTCTAATTAACATCCTTGCATTGTTTTTTATTCAGTTTTCAGTTTTAGGGATTTTGTTTTATGAGAATGAGGACTTTTCTCATTCTCTGCACTTTTGCCTTACCACACCCACCTAGTCATCTAAACACACATAACACCCACCCACCTGCTGATGAATACAACCGCACACACTTGCACACACACTGGCTTTCATCCCTAATCTTCCTAATAGAGCTACATCATAATTTGGATTAGAATAGTGTTAAGTCTTTACACTATTTTGATTTTGTATTAATCTTAATTCCTTTTCATTTGCTTAATAATGTACAATTTTAACCCAAACTGTATGCCAGTTGCCTAAAACTCCTTTCAAAACATCTGAAGACACCTTGAAGTAGTCTATTAATGTCTTAGTCTTCGTTCAGACTGATATAATAAATTAGTATGGGTTGGCGGCTTAAATAACAAACATTTATCTATCAAAGTTCTGGTGGCTGGGAAGTCTAAGCACAAGGTGCTACATCTGATGTCTAGCGAGGGCCTTCCCTGGCTTGCAGACGGCTTTCTTGTTATATCATCTGCCACATGGCATAAAGAGAGAAAGAGTTCTCTGGTGTTCCAAGGACGCTCATTGCATTCATGAGGTTTCTGCCCTCAAGACCTAATGACCTCCCAAGGGCTCCACCTCCTAATCGTGTCACATTTGAAGTTAGGATTTTAACCTATGAATTTCAGGACTACAAAAATACTCAATTCATCATAGTCATCTTCTTGAAGAAGTAATTTCTAGAGCCACTCTGTTCTTGTTGCAGTTAACATCTTGAGATCTCCCCTTATCTCCATTTTTATGCTTTTTTTTTGCCTCTTTCCTATGTTGGTTCTTCCATTTTCTGCATCCTTTTTAAATTGGTGTCCTAGGGCTGCTGTAAGAAATTACCGTAAACTTGGTACCTTTACACAAAATGGAAATTTACTCATTTACAGTTATGGAAGCCAGAATTCTCCAGTCCAGGTATTGGCATGCTCTCACCCTGAGGCTTTAAGGATAGTCCTCCCTGCTTCTTCCAGCTTTGGGTGGCACCAGGCATACTTTGACTCATTATATGGCTCTAATCTTCATCTTCCTCTGAACATGGCCTTCTCTCCTGTATCTGTCAAATCTACCTCTGTCTTTTCTCTAATAAGGATATGTGACTTTGGGTTTAGGGCCTGCACTAAGTCCAGGATGATCTCATATCAAGACTCTTAATACATATACAAAGACCCTTTTTCCAAATAAGGTCACATTCACAGGTTCTAGATGGACATAGCTTTTAGGGGACAGGATTCATCATTCAACCCACTACACCCTTGCCTTCTTTTCTCATTTTACTTTTTCAGTTTGATAGAACACTTTCTCCAGTAGCTCTTTGAGAACATGGCAAAAATTTTTTTAACACTTTGTGTCTGCAATGTCTTTATTTTACATATACATATTAACAGTGTGTCTTATAGTAGATCTCTAAGTTAAAAATCATGCTTCAACATTTTAACGTCATTATAGTCTTGCCTAGTTTCAAGTAGACTAAAGTCACTTATACCTATGTGATTCTTTTTCTCTAGAATGTTTTAATTCTTTTTGCCTCAACTGATCAGTCCTTTTAGCATCATGTAAATATTTTCAATCTAATTGTACTAGGCATATGCTTAATTTTTCCATCTGAAAAATCATGTTCTTTGGTTCTGGAAAAATATTGTTAAAGTACTTTATTGATGATTTTTCTCTCTTATTCTGGTCTTTCTTTCTGGAGTTCCTATTATTTGGATATCGAGTTTTCTAGAATTGTTCTACTTTTATTACCTTTTCTCATTTATTTTCTATGCTTTTATCTTTGTGCAATGCTTTCTGGGGGGACTTTTAACTTTAACTCCCAGCTATTTCCATTAGAAAGTATTTTTAATATCCAAGAGCTCTTTTTGTTTTCTGATTGTTCCCTTTTCATAGCATTATGTTCTTGTTTAATGGATGCAATTTCTTCTTTTATCTCTGGGAATAATAATATTAATTTCAACTTTATTTTATTTTGGCTTTCCTTCCCTTCCAGAACTTATGTGAATAGGCTAGGAGAGAGGCATCAAAAACTTCAAGTTTATGACCATACTCCTTCTGGCACATATTTTTTTTTAAAAAAACACGTACTATTGCTAACACTGTTCTTGAAGGTAGTGCTTATCAAGACCATTCTACTCAGTCCAATCCTTCTTGGGGTTTGTTAGAGCTTTGCCCAAGTCTCATTTAGGTTCAGGGCAGAGAGGCATCTACTTTCAGTTCATCATACCTCTTCTGGCATAATTTTCAATCTTATCATAATCTGTTTTGCCTGTGGGAGAGTTGGCACCTGTAATAAGCCGCAATCTTTCCTTCAGAAGATTTCTACCATTCTTATCCTTTTCCCTTTCAGTATTCCTTTGTCAACTGCTGTTATTGTACAATTTAGTAGAAAAATCAATGGACTGAAAGTCAAACACATGGAAATCAGACAAATTGTGATATCAAAAATCTTTGAGTTTAGAGGACAAGTGATTTAGCTCTTTAGGTATCAGTTTTCTTCATCTGTGAGATGTGAAGAGTTGTGCTCAAGTGGAAGTTTCTGAGCTCAGCTAGATATCGGTGGTTCTGTAGAGATTCCTGAACAGATGGTTGCCAAGGGCAAAGAGAAATTGGCTGGCTCTCACTTCCTTCTCTCTCCAGCCAGAGGAGGACAATTTTGTCTGGTTTTGACTTTTTTTTTTCTTTTGAGTTTGAGTTTTTCTGTCCAAAGTTTTTTAAAAATTGGTCTCAATGACCTGGGTGTCTCTCTGTGCCTCTTAAATTCTGTGATTTCACGTGATACTTTTGTGGTTCTCGCCTTTGAGACTTGGAGCATGAAGGATCCACATGGTAACTGCTGATTTGTTACATTTAGCACAATAACTGTCTCTTTCATAACATGACTTTTTTTTCTGTGGTTCTGGAACTGGACTGTGCATGGTGCTGCCAAGTCTTGGCAGTCAGCTTAAATTAATAAAGAAATATGGTAACAGACAGGAGGTCCCACACTGAAGACTTCGAAAGATTATAATGGCTCCAACAGGGTGGAAATTGTCCTTAACTTTTTAAAACTATGGAATACCTCAGCAGGAGGATGCTTGCAGATTAATAATCACTTTACAGCACTGTTGGGAATCCGTTATCCATCATCACAATATGGACTATGTCGCCGGAGAGAATTTTAGGAGGTTTGAATGCAGAATGCACCACAAATGCAGCACTAAAAGAGTTATTTCTTCTATTCTGTGACACGTATTTTAGTCTAGCAGATAAATTGTATCATTAGGCATTTTTATGCACTGCCTGGCTGTGTACTGGCATCAATAGCTTTTACTCACCCCTCACCCCTCATTACAAAATACAGGAGAACAAAATGGCAGCTCTCGTTGGGTACCAGAAGACCTGGGATCGGTAAAAAATAAGTGAGGTTTCTTCCTGCGGAAACATTTGTACACAAAAAGGATGTGTCTGTAATTCTTAGTACCAGTAAAGAAGTAGATAACGGGACACAGATTAGGAAAACAACCGTGCAGGTATCTGAGTGTTTCATTTGGTACGTTTTATTTGATTCCAATGAAAATTCCAGAATTAATTAAAGTATAACAATTAACCAGAGTTCAATGGGTGGAAAACATTGCTTCAATGGCAGAAAGAAAATGTAGTCACACATGCAAAGCAACCCCTTTTTAAACTATAAGGATAATCTAACAGTGGAATTCGATCTACAAAATTAACCAAGCATAAGATTGGTGATTTCATTTGAAAAATAGCCATTTTTAAAATTACAAATGTAGTATAGTTTTATTATAGCAAAAAAAAAATGCAAAAAAGAAAAAAAATTACACCACCAGTGCTTTTCCGTCCCTTCCCAGAGCATATTTATTTTATCGCCTTATTTTTCAAGATTGCAGATAGGTGTACATCAGCCATTTTTAAACTTTAATGAGCGTCCATATCGCCTGGAAGGCCTGTTAAGGTTCAGATGGGGGCAGTCCAGAGTTTCTGATTCAGAACGCTGGCCAGGGTTAAGAATCAGGTCTGTGTGAGGGTCTGTTTCTACACGTTCCCACTAACATCAATGCTAATGGTCCACTGACCAACCACTTGAGTAACAAGTGTAGCAGTCAGGGTATAGATTCCTAAAGAGAGACAGCTAGACCTGTCACCATGTTATATCCTTGAACTGATTTCATAAAACAGAAAACAGTTAATTCATGCCAACTAATCAAACAAACTCATATTACTTACTATAACAGATTGTGTAATAGCAAAGACACAAACAATCGATGAAGATATCTGTTTCCTTTTTAATCACCGAAGATGAATGATCTAGTGGTGCTGCTGTGGAAACCAAGAAGAATACTTACAACCCTGGAAAATTTCTCCCTGGCTCATTTTCTTTCATCGCCATGTTTTACTTATCATACAGATAAAGTATGAAGCACAAATCTGTGTGTCTTATATCTGTCAATTATTGACTAAAAAAAGGTTTTGTGAAAAATGGTGGGTTTCAGCTTTAATAAATAATGGGGTTGATTCTGCCCAGTGACAGATGTGTGTAATTCTCATTAAAATCAGTGGCAGTTACACAAGTGAATCAAAGCAAAATGGTATCTTTTACAGAATGTTCTGATTTGGTAAATTATTCACTATCTATCAAACATATGAGACATATGCTATTGTTCTCTGTAAGAAGCAAAAAAAGAAAACTCTTTTAGGCAGAATTTATTTTCAAATTTTAGACTTGGGAAGTACAACTGAGAAAAGATATTAAAAGTTTTTACCCTGACACCTTTAAACGAAACTGCATTAATAATCATTATGAAGGATGCTTCCAGATACTGTGCATCTGGGAAGTTTGGTAGATAACTGCATGGAGACCTGCGTATCTCTGAAGTTTCCAAATATCAGGTTTCTCCAGCAGTCTTTGCCACTGTAGCAATAACCAATAGTATCACAAACCAATGACTGAAATCTAAAGGGAGACTCACTATTGTCAAATGTGGATGCAGCTAATAAGTCTCCAAGGTGTCAAAAAAGTAAGCAGTCAGTTAGGGGATGGTTCAACTGAACTCTGCCCTTTTTAATTCAGATATTCTGTACCTACAAATGTCACTGCTAATATATCTATAAACTGGAGAAAATACTATCTGCCCATTCAGCCTCCCTGGGATGCTGTGATGAACGATCATGGAAAACTGTTGAAATAATTTTTAAAAAACGCTACTAAATGAATTGGAAGAACAAACACTAGAGGAAGCATGCAAACACCCACGGCAGTGGCACTTTGAGAATCACAAGAGTCTCAACTCTGACTGCCAAGCTAGTCAGGGCATGAGTTTTCCTCAAGAGGTTCACAATTCTGGCACCTGAGCTCTTTCCTGGTGCCACGTGTTTAATCACTAAAGACGATGACAGCAAAGGTTTGATCGCATGTGCATAGAATTCATTGTATTCATTCTAGCCAAGTGTTTTCTTAATTATTGATCAACAATTGCATCTTCATAGGTTTGGGAATAACAAAAGAAGATAATTTTAAAAGAAAAGCATGGCTGCTTTATGTTTATTCTCATTTGGTTGCCTCCACCTCCATTCAGTGTTTCCAGAATTATTCCTCATTTTTGGAAACTCTTCTTCGGTTAGCTACATTTCATTAAATGCTTCAATACCCTTTACATATCTGCAGTTCCTAATAAAAATTTTTACTGGACATTGCTAGATGTGATTCAGTGTTTTTAATAGACCCCAAACTTTAGTGAAGAGAAGAAGGTGGAAACAAAGTTAATGTGAATTTTTTTCATCCAGTGTCAATGTACTCGAACACTTAGTATTCCATTAAAACAGTCACGTAGGAATGCGTGATGGGAAAATAGGAGAATATTAGCACTTTGAGCACTGGCACTGATGTGGGACAACCTCTAGGTAAAAAGGAGAGAGAATTACATTGATGCCAGTGGATCTGACTGCTGCTTTATCATTTCTCTAGAAATCTTCATATGAACCGGCATTGAATTGACACTGACTGCTATTTAGTATATGCGAACCCCCAAGTTTGTTCTGAAATGCTATAAAATTCTCACCCTGTAGACACCAAGACTTGCTTATTTAAATACAAAGTTTCAAGCTCCAGTGCAACCACCTGCCACATCTTACTGTTTTTAGGCGGGAGGCATCTATAAGACTGTTTTATTAACACAGGAGACTTGAAGTTCATTGTGTTCGCTGCATGCCCTAACAGTGGAAAGAATATCCACTGTAAATTTGATGTCAGAGATTTGGCTTGTTTTAGAGCAAATTTGGAAAAAAGGAGTTTTTGTTTTGCTTTTTTTTTTTTTTTTAACATCAACAAGCCACAAATCTTCTTCTTCTTCCTCTTCCTCATCTTTTTTAGTTATGGACCTTGTGGTATCATGATTAAAGTTCTCTGATAGACACACTGGCCTCCTAGCCCATTTTAACCCTTTATCACAGTGTTTCTCAATCATTAATGTGCACGTGAATCCCCAGGTGAAAGTACAAATCCTGATTGTCTGGCTTTGGGATAGGAAGAGGTCCTACATTCAAACAAGCTCCCAGGGGCTGCTGGCTCAGGAAGGACCCTATGGCTTTAGGAAGAGTGCAGAGTTTAGATTCCCTATGGGCATCTCAAAAAGATCTGAATTGACAGATTCATTTCCTAGCCTGATAATCATTTTCTACCATTATTATCACACTTTACAGAGGCCTTTTCTGCATAGTGAATTATGGTTTTGATACTAAATGTAGAAGATCGAGAGATTGCTGGAGGCAAAATAAAACTAAACACACAAAGGGAGATAGGAATACATGTTATATGCTGAGTTCTCAAAAACGTGGGAAGTAAATCTTTGCGTTGAATTAGAAAGATTGATTTCCAATGGCCCGTGGCTTGGGGATGGGAAGCAGTAATTCCTGGCCTGATTCTACTCACTGCCAGCAGGAGACCTTTCTTTTTGTAGCCATTTTATCCACCATGGATATTTTTGTTAATAGATCCCACACTGTTTGTAAAGGTTGCCCTCCTCCCACTCCCCCAGAGAAATAGGAAATTCCCCTGCTACCTTGATAGGCAGGACTAAAATAAGGTAGACGTCTAACCTGGGAGTGCAGTCCCTTTGATCTACGTTGACAAGTCCAAGACCTACATGCACTGGTCTTCACCCTATTGTGGTTTCATCTGAGCCCGTTCTCTTTACCTCTATGTGCTGCTTCCATGGAAATTATGAAGCAGGGATGCTTCTCTTTTTACAAACATTTATTGTGAGCACCATAAACATTTTGATACAGTATTCTTCTTCTATAAGTTTCCTGTAAATACAATTAGAGTAGATATAAATAAAAATGATGGCAGTCCTTCTATGGTTTTTTTGAAGCTCCCAGGAGTGCTCTTGGGCTCTTTAATTGCTTACTAATGTAAAAATATCATGTTAGTAAAGCATAAATCATGGCAATTTTGCCCCACTAGAGGCTAAAAGCAGCACAAGATGTGGTAATTAAGATATACTAATAGACCTGGCAATTTCTGTAATAGGAGCTTTTAACAAGGTAGAAATGAATGTCATCTCTCATGCTACAGTGAGGCCATAAAGAAAATACAAAATTTGCTTGTAAAAGAGGTCACCCCACTCAAAAACAATAGCCAAAATAGGAGGCAATAGAGTGGTATTTTTATCCCCTTTCTCCTTCTCTTTTTGTTTTCCTAGTCACATGGTCACTTTTGACTACAACGTTAGTTTGAAAATCAGCTTCATTAGTTGTAAGGACTAAAATGATTTTGAGTTTGGAACCTAATTTCTTTGTTTTCATGACCAGAAAACCGAGACTAAGACAGATAAAATAGCTAGTTGGGATCACAGCGGGGACTAGAGTCAGGCACCTGCTTCCCAGTGAAGGGCTCTTTCTGTTTAGTTAGCCCAGTAGTTCCTCAAGGACCCTCAAATGTTTTCAAACCATGAATGTCTTTTTTTCCACTTTAATCTTCCCCTTTTTTTCTGTGGTGTTTGGCATATCGGCTGTTAAGAATTCCTAGAGTTGGTCATCATTGACAATGTTAGGGTTGCATAGTAAGACATTATTTGACTTTCGGTACTACAGACAGCAAGGACCCCATCCCTTTTAAAGGGCAAGGAAGTGATTACATCCCTAGACCAACAGTCAAGCTTCCCCATGGCTTCTAAAGTTAAAAGAGTCTGCCTTAAACATGAATTGTGCCTTTCAGACCTGACGTTTAGGACTAAAATGATTTTGCAACGACAGCAAAAACAATCAACTTTTACTCTGACACAGATTTACATCCAATTAGTATTAACTAGAGGTAAGCAACACTTCCACCTAACAGGTGGAAGCCAATCTTACAGGAAGCCTTTCATCAAAGGCTGTCAGATGTTTTCAGCCCATGAACGGTCCTCTCTTATTTTACTATTTTTTCCTTCTTTCTTTTCATCTCAACTCATTTATCCATTGACCCATTAAGCCGTAACACTTGCAATATGTTGTACGTCATGCTGTATGCCAGGCAATAGGTAAAGGAGAAGAAGACCTGCATTGTATCTTCCCTGGTGGAATTTACAGTCTAATGGGGGCGAAATGTAGAAATCCAACATGCAGAGCAGCTCACATATAATTGCAAACTGTGGGGTGATCCATGAAAGAGAAGTCGGTGCTTAGATGCAGCATGAGGTGTCCCAGGGGTCATATGTGAGCAGGGGAGGAAAAGTCCTGCAGAAGAAGGGAAAGGAGCCTGTAAAAAGGGGTGAGGAGAGAGAAAGGGGAGTTTGTTTGGGGAAGAGAAGGAAGACGGTGAGCCTGGCGCACAGAAAGCGGGGGCCCAGGGGCTTAACACAAGGTGAAGAGGAGGGCAGGGAACAGGCCACACAGACCAGGGCAAAAAATTGGGTTTTTAGTTTAACACAAGTGGGAAGCTATGAAAGGATTTTCAGCCCAGGAAGGGTTGTGATCATTTTAACTTTAAATGAGCTTCTCCCCTGTAGTAGCGGTTCCTTGACTCTGTGTCTATGATCGGCGCTACCCATATTCATCTTCCAGTGTGAGTTTCTGGGTTTGAAATTGATGATAGTTGTGTAAGAAGTGGGGAGGAAGCGGGTGAAGGATCCATGGAAAACTCTCTGTACTGTTTTTGTAACTTCCTGTAAATCTGTGGTTATGTCAGAATGAAAAGTTTTTGAAAAAGATATCTTCAGATGCTCATAGGAAGAGGATTGTCGTGGCATGAACGCAAACAGATCGGTAACAAAAGTATTTCAGTAGTGCTGATGAGAAAGGGTAGAGTTCAGGACTATAGTGGTGACAATAGAGGCAGAGAAATGGATGGGCCAGATGTGCTTTGTAAGCACCATTGGCAGGACTGGCTAAAACATTAGATGAGTGCTCTGCAGGAAAAGGGAAACTCAAGCATGTTCAGGAATTTTGCCTGAGCACTCAGCTGGCTGGGTTTACAATGTTGATGTGTATTAATTTAAGGAGAGCTAGGGAGAATAGGTTAGTGGAAGCTGGGATGTCTGGGGTTTTGAGACATTTACATGACCACTCTTGGGTGGAGCTCAGAAGAGTGGTCTGAGGGTGACATAAATTGGAGAATAATCAGCACCTGATGAGAGAAAAAAGAAGTGTGCTGAAGACCATACCCTTGGGAAATCAGTGACTTCAGTGTCAAGGTAAGGATCAAGAGCCATTGACACAAGATGAAAACCAGGAGAGAACAGTGGATCCACTGAAGGAGGAAATAATTTTACAAACGGAGGAATGGTGAATTGCACAAACATTTCTGAAAGTCTGAGTAGGAAATTAGTGTTGACTACATTTAGCAGTACAATATCTTGATGACATTGACAAGAGAAGCTTGGGATAATGGGGCTGGTGAACATTTTGGAAAAGACGTTACGTACACAACTCCTGAGAAGGGAACAGAGGAAGGTAGTCATAACAGAGGAAGATAGACGTAGAATCAATGCAGGTTTTTTTGGTTTTTTTTTTTAGAAAAAAAAATAAACCAACAAAGCACTTTAAAATAGGATAGGGATGATCAGTGAAGGAGTACGAGTTTGAGGGTGCAGGAAAGAAGATAACATTCACTAAAGGAACTAAGTCCTTGAGACAAAAAGATGAGACAGGAATTTTAAGTGGACAGAGTGGCCTTAGATAGAAGTAGGGATAGTTTCTCCATTGAAACAGGAGAAGAGGGATATCTTTGCAGATAGGGTTTAAGTTTTCTTGGTAGGAAGATGAAACACTTTGAGTTTCATGGTTTCTTTCCTCACTGAAGTGTGAGAGGATCTACGAGAACAACAGGAAGGTAGATACAAGAAAAGTTTAATTGTGCGGTGGGGAGACATAATACTTTATCATAAGAACCGAGAAACCTAGCCAGGCATCATGGCTCAAGCCTGTAATCCCAGCAATTTGGAAAGCCCGGAGAGGAGGATTACTTGAGCCTGGGAGTTCAAGACTAGCTTAGGCAACATAGTGAGACTTTTTTTCTACAAAAAAAAATTAAAAAATAAGAAATTAGCTGAGCATGATGGCACGTGCTTGTAGTCCCAGTTATTCAGGAGGCTGAGGTGGAAGAATTGTATAAGCCCAGGAGGCGGAGGTTGCAATAAGCCATGATGGTGTCACTGCACTCCAGCTTGGGTGACAGAGTGAGACCCGGATGCAAGAAACAAAAACAAAAAACAAAAAAAACTGAGAAACTGAGAAACCGAGATTATCCCAACCAGAGAGCTGTGTTTTCTCCGGAAACTTTTACCTACTTAGGTGAGCCACGCGGAGAAAGGCACATGATAGAGTATGCACACCCAGGATTTGACTTTTGACAGACATGAGATTCTGGAAAGGAAGAGAGGAACGTGAGAGTTGATGACATTTATAACGTCGTCACTATGATACTCAATCATAGCTATGACCATGGACCGTCAGGGTTCAGTTGAGTCCAGAAAGTGAAGGAGCTTACTGAAATAGGAGTTTGAGGTCCTAGGTTTATTTTCTGCCTCTCCAGTGGCAATTCCAGAGCATGCAGAAGAAGGGTGTGGAAAGGAGAGAAAGAAGGATGGAGACACAGCTATGTGGATCAGATCCGAATATAAACCAACCCATAGGAAAGGGCCAAGGAAATGTTATTCTGGCAATGACTGAGATAGATACAAATCCTAAAGACTTACTGGAGGAGGGTATGATGGAAATTCCAGAAGAATTGCTCCTTCCAGACCTCCGTGCTACTGTCTTCCATTTGCAGGAAAATTAGAGGATTAGAACCATCAAATATATGTTCACAGTCAAAGAAACCTGCAGGGCGTTTGTTTTATAAACTCGTGTTTTTAATATATACCATGAACATACAAAACATAAGAAAAATTTAAACTCAGGAAATAGTCAGTTGAATTTTATTTTCTAGAATTGTCTTATACGCCTAGAAACTCTTCAAAAAGAAATTGGAAAGTTCTGATATTGTTAGAGCCATACCAGTTTATGTTGGTGATATTTGCATGGTAGATCTTTTTCAGTCTTTAAAACTCCCTGCTTTCTGTGTCCTTAATGTTTATCAAGTCTGACCATCTTAATCTTTTAATTGCAATATTTAGGCCATTTAAATTTAATTATTGATGTATGTGGGTTTATGAAATATTGTTTTGTTATTTTTTTATGCTTGTCTCAGTGATTTGTCTACTTTCATGTCTTTTTAAAATTAACCATTTTATAACTATCAAATGTTCCTTCTATTAACTTGTTAGTTACTCATTCATTTACTATTTTTTGTGAATACCCAAGCTATATCAACATATGACTTTGATTTATTACAATCAAATTCCAATTATTACTGTCAATAATGGTAGAATCTTAGAGTAGTTTATGGCATTTGCACCTTTCTGTCTTCCGATATTTGTTACGCATTTTAATTCTAAATATACTCCAAAGCCCATAGAACTTTAATTTCCACTGAAATATAATCACATGTTTACTTTTTCTGATTCTCTTCATTCCATCTGCCATTTCTTTGTTTCCTTCTGCTTAAAGAACTGTCTTTAGAATTTACTTTGGCGTAGGTTTGTTAGTAACAAATTCTCTGTTTTCTTTTGTATGAAAATGTGTCTATTTTGCTTTCACTTTTGAAGGGTATTTTTGCTGGGTTTAGAATTCTAAGTTGAAAGGTACAGCCTTTGACTTGCATAATTTCTGTTGAGAAGTCAGCTATATGTTTTTTTGTCTGTTTGTTTGTCTTTGAGTCAGGGTTTCACTCTGTTGCCCGGGCTAGAGTACAGTGGCATGATCATGGCTCACTGTAGCCTTGACCTCCTGGGCTCAAGCAATCCTCCCGCCTTAGCCTCTTAAGTAGCTAGGACTACAGGTATACACCCCCATGCCCTCCTAATTTTTTTTGTAGAGTTGAGGTCTTGCTATGTTGCCTATGCTGGTCTTGAACTCTTGGGATCAAGCAATCCTCCTGCCTCGGCTTTCGAAAGTGCTGGGATTACAGGCGTGAACCACTATACCCAGCCATCAGTTATAAGTTTTATTATTCCTTTGTGGAAGGTCTGTTTTCTCTGTTTTTAATATGCTTTTCTTGGTTTTGGCTTTCAGCAGTTTGATTATGATGTGAGAATTGATGTCATTAAAAAGTCTGAAAATTTCTCAGCCGTTATATCTTCAAATATTACTTTCACCTTATTTTCTTTCTCCTAATAGTATTTTAATTACCTGCATGTTAGATATTTACATTATCTATCTTTTATGAACTTTTTTTTTATTGTCCATTTTGAAAAATGGCTGGGGTTGTCTGTTGACTTTCTTCATTATTCTAATCCTGTTTTATGCAACGTCTAATTGTCTGATGAATTCATCTATTAAGTTGTTAATTTTAGTTACTATGTTGTATAGCTCTAGCATTTTCATTGGATTCTTTTTATAAATTTCAATTCTCTTAATGAAATTATTCATTCCTTGCATCTGTTTTCTCCAACTTGCATTCTATTTTCTTGAACACATTAACTACAGACATGATAAATTCCTTGACTTCTAATTATAATACCTGGCTCACTGTGGATTTATTTGTACTGTTTTTATCAAAAATTTGCATGTCAGTAATATTGTCCTATCTCTTGGCACACTGAGTAATTTTTATTGAATGCTAAATACTATATATAAAATGTTAGCTTATTGGGCTTCTGCCATCTTCCTGCAGGGGATCCCTCTTTTTTGGAGAAGAAGATAAAGTGGGAGCTGAACAACTTAGCCCAATAAGGGACTGGTTTGAGTCAAGGCTGAATATAGCTTCTCTCACTCACCTTGGTTCCCAGGGTGTGGTAGTCCTCCAAGGTCTTTAACCAAGAGCCTGGGTGATCATTTGAACCCCACCCAGATGGGTCTCAGAGGAGGGAGATTCTTGTCTCCAGCAGCAAAGGAGTATCTGAAAACATCATTCTGCATCTCAGAGTCTTCCTAATTGGCTTTTTATCTTCCCATATAGCTTCAGAAACTGGCACATCTTGAGGAGAAAACTGGCAGGGTTTGGTGGTTTTCTCTCCCTCTTCTCAGTAAGATCCTTAACGTTCAAGTTTTCATTTTTGTCTCTGCAGGACCACAACGAAATTCTACTGGTTTCTCTGTCCCCATCTGCGGGCCTCTGCCCAAGCAAAGGCTGGAGTCTCGCCTTTCTTTTTCATGCACCAAGAACTGGTCAATGTTCCCAACGAAAAAGCAGGACCACAACCAAATTCTACTGGTTTCTCTGTCCCCATCTGTAGGCCTCTGCCCAAGCAAAGGTTGGAGTTTCACCTTTCTTTTTCATGCACCAATAACTGGTCAATGTCCTCAAGGAAAAAGCTTCTTGAGAGCATCAACTAACCTTGATGTAATTCTCCCCACTCTGAAATCTTTACCCTTTGGTTCTCATGGTTTCAGCAAAGATGTGATGTCTTTGAACAGATGTTTTTCAGCTTTTCTAGTTTGTCTGGGGAAAATTATTGTTTACCGTAGACTAGTCTGTCTTGCTCCCCAAAGCAGACATTTCAAAACAATACCATTTTTCAGAGTAAATCATCCTAAGGTGTTTGCTCTTAAATTGAGTGGGCCCGAGAAATGGTAAAGGCCTTGCATGTTGGTTGTTTCTTAGCAATCTGGAGTTCTGTCATGCGTTGTTCTGGGACAGTATTGTTAACATCAAGGAATGATGGCTTTGGCATCAGATAATTCCAACCTTGGCTGTGCTACTTACCATCTATGCAACCTTGGCCAAAGTACCGGATCTCACTAGAATTCATTTTCAGTATCTATCAAAGAGGGAAAGGAAAACCTGCTTCCTGTCTATAAAAGTGATTGAATGATAATGTATTTCTTGATTACTTCTTTTGCTATACTAAATGCCTGATGTATATATTATCTCATTTTAATATGCCACATACCGTAGGATTCAATATGGGATAGCAGTGTCATTACTCATCTTGATTACAACCCAGACTTTATTTTTGCTTCAGGTGACATCACGAATCACCCCATGATCCTGTTCCTCATCCTTGCCTTTTAACTGCAGAATATAGACAATGTAAATACAGGCCAAAGGCAGTTGCTTAGCTTATGACATTTATATTTGTTGTGCTGCATTTAGTAGTCAAAAGGGTGCAAATCAACAAAACAAATATAAATTTTAATTGTTCGTAACTGTGATCAGGATAATGTGGAAATATTCAGCTGTTTTCCCATACATTTTTAAAAATAGCATAGCTAGTTTTCTATGTGGGTTGAATAGCCACTATGTAGTCAAAATATCAGGGAAGTAATTCAGGATAAATCCTTAAAATGCTAGGTTCCACTCTGTGGTTAGAGTGACATGTTGGACTTCTGCCTGATGAATTTAAGCCTAGACAGTTGCACACATGTGTGTATTCACGGTGTGGGGAGGCTGCAGTAGCTTTGCATCTCAGTAGCTCCTGGAGTGGTATTTGCACTTCATCTCTGGCCCTGTGTATCTGATTTGATGACATCTGCTTAAGGAGGCAGTGGAGGAAAGATATGCATATGAAATTTCAGTGAATAGAGCCTGCATTTCAATGAGCTGAGGCTGCTGCTACCTTGCCATTTATTTTGTAGCCTTTGGGGCTTTGACAGGCAATACCCAATCTGTTTCTCATCAGTTTAAATCTCAATATTTACTTTGAGATATTTTACTTTGAAATCTTAAAAAAAAATAGAAGATCGTGCTAGTCCATATCACACGGAATTTGCCTCTTTGACAGGGTCAAAAAAGAAATTTGGGTGTAGCATATAAAGGAGAAAAGAGACACTTGACATACAATGAAAAAATATAAGGAAGAACATTTTTTTAAAAATGGAATCATTAATTAATCAATAAATGCTAATTTTGGCATGTTTTCCTTTTTACAGTGGCTTGCAATTGCCAAAACATAAACCTGAGTTTCCCTTTCTGTTTTCATTTTCCTCATCTTTTGTTTTGCTGAGTTTTAAATTTTAGGATGAATTCCAAGAGAATTGCTGTTAGTAGTAGGTGTGGATTACCATATCAACAAGATGATTAAGGAAGATTATTTCCTCAAGATGAAAATCTGGATCTCTGGATCGTACCTAAAAGGAATCTTCAACTTCCCTCATTGAGCGGTGGTCCCCATGCTAGAGCATCCATATCACGTAGAGCCTGACAGAGATGCTGGATCTCAGCCCCCAACTCAGACATACAGAAGCAGAATCTGCATTGTAACAGGAGCCACCCGTGATACATAATGCACAATAAAATCGGAGATGGTTACCAGACTTGACTAGAAGTTGACAACTTTTTTCCTATAAAGGGCAAGACAGTACATATTTTCTTTCTCACCCAGCCATACAGCCTACTTTGGAACTATTCAACTCTGCTGTCATAGCACAAAAGTCACCATGGTCAACACATAAAGGTTGTGTTCCAATAACTTTACATATTAACATTGGAGTTTAAACTGTATACAGTTTTCACTTCATAAAATGTATTTCTTTTTTTTTTATTCTGATGATTCAAAAGTGTGAAAACCATTCTTGGCTCACAGGCCAAACAAGAGCAAGTGGTGGGCTGGACGTAGTGTGCTGACTCTTGTTCAAGATCATATCTTCCTCACTATGCCTCTTGGGTTGCCCGCTGTTCTTGGAGCCTGCTGAGCCTTCTCAGGCTGTCATAAGAAGGTGCCATCAATTGGGTTGCTGAAATAACAGAAATCAGTTTTCTCACAGTTTTTTGAGTCCAAGAAGTTTTAGATTAAGGTGGCAACATGGTCTGGTTCTGGCTTGGGCTCTTTTCCTGATTTGGGCTCTTTTCCGTCTTCTTGCTGTGTTCTCACATGATGGAGAGAGAGATCTCTGATGTCTCTTCCTTTTGTAATAAGGGCGATAGACTGATCAGATTAGTGATCTACTCTTAGGACTTCCTTTGAATTTAATTATTTACATCACTAATGTAAAGGCCCTGTGTCCAAATACAGTTACATCGGGAGTTTGATTTTATACTTGACGTCATGTGTAAAAGTTTGTTTGCTAAATAGTTCCATGAATAGTTTTGTTCTGAGTCTTTTCGTTTTGGCAAAAAATAAGACATTATAATCTAAAAGAAGACTATCAGAGTAAGTCATGAGAAAGTGTTTGATTTACTTCTGCAGAAACAAGGATAGTGAATATATCTGGAAGACTATGAGTTTTAAATAAGAACATCTTAACTGTGTTTGTTTCCTTGGTATGGCTAGATGTTCTTTGCTTCCACCTTTCCAGTGAACCTATACATCCTGAAATTTCTTCATCAACACTAGTATAAGATATTTTCCAAATATGCACTCTTTCAGGAAAGAGGGTGGGCAATATCCTAACCTGTTGAGTGGGTTTCTATTTTATAATTTCTTATTGTTATAAAATAATGATAAAATGTACTGAGTTCCTGCACATCCAAAACTGGTTCATCCGTTCATTACACAGGAGTAAAGGATGCCTGCCTCATGCCTGTAGAAACAGCAGCGTTGCAAATAGCCACTTCATCGTTGGTTCCAATTTGGAAGCTGACAGATACTTGCTGTATTGCCCTGCACAGGCAAAGTCTATCTTTCTGCCTACACAGCACAAGTCAGTAACCTACATAATTCTTCCAGGATATTCTAAAAGCCCCAAGGCGCGAGTTCATACTCTATATTTGGCGTTCAGAATCGGATATGGAAGTGCATTCAGTGACATCCTAGGAGAAGTTTCAGATACGCCAAAACAATTTTTGCAGTTCTTCCTAGTTGGATTCTTTAGCTTGGACCGTCTTGCTCATATCTGCCTTTTTATACATTTGCCATTTGAATTTGTGATACAGCAATACAAACCACTACATTTAAGCTGCTTTGTTTCCCAGAAGGGCTTGCTATGCTACACCTTAGGAGGCTGAAGAACCAGATCAAACTGCAGAGGATTTTTTTTATTCTCATATTTGTTTTGCTGGTTTTAAAAAACATGAGCAGCTGTAGCAACATCTTAAAGTCTTACCTGTTTGATTCCAAAGTGAGATGCTCCATTAGTAAGATGAAAAAAAAATAGGAGTTAGAAGTTTAATGACTATACAAGTTCTTGTTTTAACTGGAACACTCTTGAGAGTAGAAACGAGGCTATTGATCATCACACTGCACTTGTTTTAGGCAAATTGGGACTCATAGTGCCCTTCTTACAAATGTGCTGTATTACTGATCTAAACCAAGCTCTCAAAAAAACAAAGGCTAAGCAAGGGAGCGTGTTTGTTGTGCTAAATGTAAAAATCCCTGAAATAGGATGTATTTCTGCATAGATAAGTACACACTTATCTATGTAAAATTATATAGTGGGAAAAGCAAGTGATTGTGTTCAGAGTCCATGATCCTGAGTTCAGCCTCTTTCATGCCCTTTACAACTTTGGTGACAGGACTCTCTGCGTGTTCTGTTCTGGTGAGATTAAAATGGTCCATCTGTTCTTGGCTTTGTCATAACCCATGCTAGCATCTTCTGAGGTAACCGTATGCTCATCTGACTCTTAACTGCCCAATCCATGCCTCTTTGGAGTGCAGGGTCTTCTGTTTTATTCAAGAGGACTTTCTTGGTTCACGCACATTGGGTGTCTCATTCACACCACTTACAGTCACTTGAGAAGAAATATGGCTGCCTCCTGAGCCCCGCTGGGGCATTCAGGTCACTCCAGGAAGTTGTGTTAGTTGCATCTGCTTGCTTCCTGTGCAGGTAACCTTGCTGCACCACTCTCTGCTGACGGGAAATAGGGAGTTCTTGAGATGTTAAGCAGAACAAAAACACTCCGCTCTCACCTTTGTAATCAAAAATGGATTGTCTTGCCACTAAGCTCCCATGACCCCTTTTGGTCTCAGAGATACTAGCCAGAATCTGGTGGCCTCTTCTCTCTTTTCCACCCTTCCCCACCTCCAGTTTAAAGAGGATGGGGAGGATATAATTGCTGGGTAGCCTGGGTCTTTTTTTTTTTTTTAATACTCTGCCCTATTTCTGGATCAAGCCCATCCCTCACCAATAAAAGCCAAGAATTGGACAAATTGATTCTCTGGTTCAACTTTTAGCAAAATGGAGCTATCTAGCTGTCTAAATGAAAGAAATCTAGCTGTCTAAATAAAAGAGATCACAGCAAAATAAGGGCTGGAGATGGCAGAGAACACACTGGTAACCAGTGACTGGCTGTGACTTTCTTGGCCCACCGCCCCTCTGAATGTCTAGAGGGAGCGGAAAGTAATTCCGTTCACCTTTCAGTGCTCATCCTATTCCCAGCTCATGAAAGATTGCACAGAGCAGGACTTCCCAACGTTGTTGTGAAACCAGAAACAAAACACAAAGGCTCTGGGTCTTCCTCAGAGTCATACTGGTTTGGTTGGAATCTCTGGCCCTGCCACCCCGGGCTGGCTCTATTTTATGGGTCAAAGTTGAGAGATGTAGAGGAAAATAAATTAGGCAATAGCCAGAGTGGGATCTCTCAAAATCATGAAGAGTTTCTCTGTTTCCCATGTTACCAACTCTCCTCCGCCTTTCCCTCTCACCTCCTCCTCATCCTCCACCTTCACCTACCCTGGCCCCCGTGTGTGAGACACTGACTGCAGCAGCTTCCTTCTACCCAACTTCCATTCACTGTCCTCAGCCTTCTGACCATTCTGGTTTTGAGAAACCAGCAGTGTTTATCTTGACATATAGTGAGCACCTTATAAATATCTGTGGTTATTTGTCATATCTTTTGTTCATTTCAAAGACACTTGAATGATCCTAGAAATGCGAAGACTAGGGCTCTCCTAGTTTTTTTTTTTTTTTTTTTTAATTTTCAGGGGAAAGAGAAGGGAGGAGAACAGTAAGAGAATGCATTAATTTCCTATAAAGATGCGAACCTGAGCAGGGTAAGTGTGTTGAAATGGTCGGCAAACAGCTGGTTTCTCTGTGTCCCCATCTGGGTTTCAGTAGTGTTCTGTTCAGCTTCCATCTTGAGTATCATTCTAATGCTCTGTGCTTTACAAATGATATTCATATAGAATTCTACTTTTAGAAAATCCCAAGAGTTAAGGAAGACAATTCTTGTTTCCATAATTTTACTAGCAAGGAAACTAAGACCAAGAGAAGGTAAAGCAGTTACCCAGTTTATATATCTGCAGAATAATTAAAATTTCAACACAGTTCTGGTCCCTTGGGCTCTTATTCTTCTCCAACACGTTCATGTTTTAAAAGAAAATGTGTATTTAAGGAAAAGATTGAATCTTCACTAAAGGGCATGAAAGAAGTTTTATGTATGGAATATTAGAAAAATTTAGATTATTTAATCACTTTCTTATTTCTGGAGACATCACAAAGAATATTTGGCCTCATGAATAAAGAAAACTAGCCATTTGTCTTGACATGGCCTAATCCATCGGAGAATTTAGTTCCAGCTGAAGCATGCAGAGCACAAGGCTTCTGTTTTGTCCATCTTGTAGACATGTTATTTGTCATGGATGAGATTTACTTTTGAAAATTAAAATCATAAAAATAATGAAATGGAAATTGGGAGGTTGACCACCTCTCTTGGGCACCTCTGACACGGCCAGCATACCATTGTTTTTACCAAAGAAGTTCTGAAACAGCTGTGATATTTTTTTGAAATACTTGTTAAGGCTTGTGAGTAGTGCTAAAAAGGTCATTTATAAAAATCTGCAGATTTTATAGAAATGCTCCTTTTGGGTGTGAGAAGACACATTTACACATGTCACCATGTTCACAGAATTGCCTGATAGGGTTAAGAAAAGCGTGACCTAGCCGGGCGCGGTGGCTCAGCCTGTAATCCCGCGCTTTGGGAGGCTGAGGTGAGTGGATTGCCTGAGCCCGCGGATTCAAGACCCGCCTGGGCAACTTGGTGAGACCTCATCTCTACAATAAATCAAAAATTAGCCGGACGTGGTGCGCGTGCCTGTAGTTCCAGCTACTTGGAAGGCTGAGGTGGAAGGATCGCCGGAGCCCAGCAGGTCGAGGCTGCGGTGACCGGGAGTGGCCACTGCACTCCAGTCTGGGTGACAGTGAGACTCCAACTCGAAAAAAAAAAAAAAAAAGAACAGTGTGACTTTATTAATGTGATCATAGCATCATCATTTTTTATTGCTTATGCAATACCAAATTCCCACAGAAAAACTATTAGGGTAATATTTGTCTTCCCTTTTGTTTTGCAGTTGGGTATGTTAATTTCCTATAATTATAATTTTGTGGAAGAATTATTTTGCATAATTCTATACTGTAGGATGCATTTTTAAGGACTAATTGACACAGCTAAAATTTGGAAATATTCAAATACAATGGAATCCTTTTAATGTCCACGATTCAATATAAAAGACTTTATGTAATGCATAGGATTTATAATCTATTAGATTTTTAAAAAACTATTTGAGGTTGACCTGTGAAATGTACAAGCCCATATAAACATGATTTGTGTTATAATAGGGCTTAGTTGAGTGGAATATAGTAATAAATAAAAGGTTAACAAACACCACTTAAAACGCATACCCATATGAATGGTTAGGTTGTAATATGATCATTGCCTTTGTAGTAGATTCTGGTTGGGTGTTCTCAGGACAAATAAGGCAATATCTATTTTCTCATATTAAAATAGAATTAAGCCAAAACTGTCTATGTTACCTCAATGTTAGTTACTGTGATTGATTTTTTTTTCCTTAAAAAAATCTGCATTTATATCTGTAAATCCTCTTCCCCCAACCCCTGGAAATAGTATCTTGCTACCAAGGAATAGATATTCAGAGCTGCTATTAATGAAACCATAATTAGTAGATATTGCTATTTTATCGTCTCTGCTGTCAATGATGGTCATAGATATAATTATTTCTTCATTTCAGGAAAATTTTTGAAGAATGATTATTAACGATAAAGTGTTTGATGAAATTTTAGTGACAGTTGTTATAGGTGTATCACTGATACTTTAGATAGCTGCATCTAAATTCCAAATTGGTGATCGATTCCATTGATTAGAGAGAGGAAGGTAAACACAAAAAAAGAGCTTCTGAAAAAGAGCTTTGGAATCAATTCAACGGCAATGTGTTGCAAGATGCAAAAATGGGCACTAAATAGTCAAAAAGACTAATAACATGAGGCTGTTTGTTAACTGGAGATAAGATGCTAATCCTTTATTGCCTAATAAGAATTTCATAGCCTTTCCTGGGAGTCTTATTCTCTGTTGAATTTTAGTATTTGGTTCCCCCTTATTATTATTATTAAAGTGAACCAATCAGGTTGAACTAATTAATTTCTGTCAAATGAATCAAAGTCTGGTGAACAGAACTAAGATGTTATTTTTCTAATCATTTTAAATTTCTCAGAGTTAAATATATTAACACAGTGCTTATAAGTGTATTAGTATAGAACTGATTTCACTGAAGGTTGATGTATAAAAAGCTTTGGCTGTGAACAGATTAAGCATTTGCATTCTTAATATGTAAATCATAGATAAGAGATTGAATGGTATAATGACTGAAACTAAATCAGAGATAGTCTTGAAGGAAAACTTCCAATGAGACAGTGGTTCCTTCTGCTGAATTCAGCACTTAACCTATCAGTTGCCAAACTGTAAACTTAGCTAGTGGCAAGGGGAGGTAAAATATTGTATCTCCTGTGTTCCACGCTAGGGCCGCAAAGTGAAAACAGTTCAAGAAGTGTGTCTTTGTCCATCAATGTGTCCCCAGCTAGAGCTTTTTCTTTGCTCTCTCAAACAGATCAAACTTTGTCCTGTTTCTAGAGATGATGGAATCATCACACCAGTCTTTTGATATCAAACTATTTTGATTTGTTTTCCTTCTGCTATTAGAAAATAACATAATGATTTTACCCTCACCTGTGGGACCAGTATTTTTAAATGGCTTTCTTAAATTGGATGGAAGGCCTCTGGTTTTCAGTTATGTTTTGTTCATCTTAGGGCAATGCTTCTCTCACTGGCAGTGTGTGTTAAATTTAAGGTTTTCTTGTTTTAGTGCAGTTACAGATATATTGAGTGAAGTGGGAAATCATCTTTATACACTTTATCAGAAATACTAACATATCTAATTCTCCTCAAACGCTGTGAAGATTCAGAATTCCAGTCAAAAGAAAGAAAGGAAAAAAAAAACCTTGCTTTAGATATTTGCAATTCAGATTATACAGCATTATTTTATATTAAATAAATGTTGGACCACACCTATAATATTATTATCACTGAATGAAATAAAAGGTATGAAAAAACTGCAGAAAGTTCAGAGAACAGTAACTCAGTTGACTGAGGATACAAAGTAATTCCATGTGGTGATTACTCTCAAAGACCGGGCATTTATTTCCAGGAAATGTTTGACGTGATATAATAAAAAATGTTGAAAGCATTTATAAAGATGGGAAAATTTACCTAATTCTAGAACACTAGGGCACAAAATTTTTTTACTGAAATTGGAGAGGAAAAAAATGTTCAAACAAATAAGACGTCACTTCCCATGTAAGCCATAAAATGCTTAATCATGTCGCTTAAGCAGAGATACTGTCTAGATCTATGCTGTCCAGTACCATAACCTAGCCACATATGGCTAGGGAACACTGAAATGTGACTCGTCTGATGACTGAGAAACGAATCTTCAGTTTATTTGACTTTATTTTAATTTAAGAGCTAATACTCAATTTAATTATTGGAAGACAGTTTTTGATTATGCTTAGAACAACTTGATAAGATGAATCTATGTTTTCAACAGTACATTTTATAAAATCTAAATACAAATCAATCATTTCCAGTGGAAGATTTGTATCCAAACTGGAATGTGCTATAAGTGTCACATATACATTGGTATAAAAAACAGCATTAGTCATGAGACATTAGTAAAATAGCTCGCTAATAAATTTTTAACATAGATGTTGGCCTGATAATATTTGGGACTGAGTTGAAATCAATAGATTCATAAAAATAATTTCACTGCTTTTTCCTTGTTTCATGTGGCAACTCTAAACTTTAAAATTACATCAGCAGCTCATACCGCATATTACATTTCTACTGGATGGTGCTGATTTATGAACTGATTTAAGTGATTAGAGCAATTAAGAAGATATTTAACGAGCCTGTTCTAAATTGACTCACAAAAATGAGGACTATTAGGAAGATCTCTCTAATTTTTTGAGATTAACAGCAGCCCAACTTCATGACTACATGTATGAATATCCTGTCCACGGTTGGTTCACTCCAGTTTCTACGCCTATCCTCATTGATTTTCACTAGCCTGAGCCCGTTGACCTGAAAGGATTTACCCTAATTTGGGATCCTGTGGCTTTATGTTTCTCCAAATTGCCTTAAAGGCAGCAAGACCTGAAAGCCTCTACCACAAATGAAGCCCCACTCCTGGTCAAGTGGTGTCGTTGCGGGTGGGCTTTGACTCAGGACCAGCTTCTTATTTATTTTTCTTTTTCCTCCAGTTTAGTCTGTCAGGTAACCAGGCTTCTAGGACAGAAACCTTTTTCCAAATGTGGCCTGCAATCCCAAGCACTTGCATCCCTGTCATCCATGGGCTGACACTCTTCCTAATGGCTGGGACTTACCTCACTTTCTGCACTGCAGCTGTGGGTTCACTGTCTGCAGATTAGTGTGACCTTGGATTTCCCATGGTGCTGCTTCCCTTGCCTAACTAGCTGAAAACACCTGGTCTTAAACAACACTGGTTGCCCCTAGATCTTGGACCTTCAGTGCCCTATCTGTCTGAAGAATGTCTCTTCAGTCTATCACCCCAGTCATTGTGGCGCCCCAGTTTCCACTCATTCCTAACTTTGACTCCATCTTCCCTCCTGAGCTGAGGAAAACTCTAGTAAAAACACTTAATGTTATATAATGCAACTACAATAGATTTTTTGTGGAATATCTTTCTGCAGACTTATCATAGGGGATATACTCTACTGGAAATGTCATCAGTCAACCCTGGAGTACTGATTTTGAGCCAGAAAAGGTTTTCCCAGAATTTATGAAGGTGCCCACAGGAAAAAAAAAAATTACCTATTGTATCTCTCTGTATGGTGAATTCAGCTCCTATCTCAAAAGATCCTGAGATAATTATTAATTCAGTGTAACTATTTACCAAACTTACAAATGAAAAATGATGAGAAGAGAGAAGAAGGCTTCCCTTGTTTAATGATGGGGACTGAAATGACAAAATTCACTCTCCTCACACAGCTATAAGGTAAAATTTAGACAGTAATTTGCCCCAAGTTTCTCAAGATGATAACAACAGACCAGGTCTTTAACGTGAGAGTCTAGAAATAAACCGTGCAGCCTGGTTTATGGGGGGAAAATGTGAATAGAAGGTCTGGAAAAAAATGTGAAAGAGAAGAGAGTGATTCTGTAATTTGGTATATGTAACTCTTCGATGTGCAGAAGAAAACAAGGTCCCCGAAGTGTGAAGCAGTGGTTTTCCAAGGGGATGGAGGGCATGACTGTTCTCCCAGGGGACAGGGCAATGGCTACAGATATTTTTGAGTCAGGACATGGGAATCAGAGGGTTGCTACTGGCATCTACTAGGTAGAGGAAAAGGTTGCTGCAGCCCTCACTGTCAAGAATTATCTTGTCCCAAATGTCAATAGTTCTAAGGTTGGAAATTTCCGCTTGAGAGTTCACCTAAATTTGAATCTCACAACATTTTAATCTTACATACAAATAGACTGGGGCTCAAAGATATGAAATGATTTATTTAAAGTATTAGAACTAATTAAAAAAAAAACGTGATTGGACCACAACACAGTTTCTCTTTGAAAGCTGACTTGCCCGTGCTAACGTGCAACATTTTCTACTTTTCCCATAGTCTTCTGAATGTCTTAAGAAAAAGTTCATGAAGCTATTGAAAGGGTGTGCTATGTTTTATTTATGTTCTCCTCTGTGTTTATCTGATGTGTGAAACCTGTTCTCTGTGAAACTGAATGACATAAGGAAAGCTCCCCTTTGATAATGCTGGCCATGTAGTAGGACGCAGGACGTCTGTTATTATTCTTAACGTACATGAAAAAAAGCCGATGATCTCATTGGGGAAACTGAAGTCAACATTATGAGCATGTGTGCAATAGATTAGGGGCTTAGGACTCACTTTCTTGACTACAAAGATATTGTGCTATATTGTTATTTTGGTTACTTCATTTTAGCCTTGTCTAATTGCATCTGCCGTCCCCGTGGCCCAGTCCTCTATCTAGACTTCTTCCTTAGCTGTTGCTTTTTCTTGAGGAAATTATCTCATCTTAGTGTCACTAACGCATTTGGCCGTGACTTCCTGCCTACCTTCCTCCTCCCCATAATCGCACTATGATATCTCACTAGCAGACGGAGTTCAAGATCCTTCAAACCTGCTTTTAACTTCTCACCTACATCTTCTTGCTTTGCTTCATTTAGTTAGATTTTAGACCATCATAAAATAGTTTTGCATTTTAAATAAAATGTAATATAGATGCTCTATTTTATTTTTTTCTTGGTGTCATGCATTCAAAAGTTATTGTGTTTCTTGAACACCTACCACGTGCAAGTTAAAAATTCTAAGCACTGAGTAGTGCACTCCATAGACAGAAACCCTGTCCTTATGGAGCTTCCATTCTGGGGAAGGATACAGACAATTAACAAGTAAATATATCGTCCAGCAACCAGGCATGACAAATGCTGTGGGAAAAAAAATCAAAACAAACAAAAGAACAAAAATAACAACAGAAAACAAAGCAGTGGGAGGGGCTAAGATTGACAGTGGCTGCCACTTTGAATGGAGTGGCTTCAGAATGGCCTCTCTTAGATATAGTATCTGGAAGAAGAGTGCTCAGGATGGGAGCAAAAGCATAAAGACCCCGAAGTGGGGATAGTTTTTATTCTTCCAAGAAATATCAGGAAGGCCTCTGTGACCAGAGGGGAGTGAAGAAACAAAAAGATTGTCAACAGAAAGGGAAAGGGAGCCAAGGAGAAAATGCAGATCCTCGTGGGCCTGTGTCCCTGTGATCTCTGGAAAGGATGACTCTCGGTGGAAAGGCTCTTGGTGGAACGAGATGGGGTCAGGAGCACCAGTTGAGACCTCTTGCAGCTATCCAAGGGAGAAGTGAAAATAACTTGGAAAGGGGGTAGAGTAATGAATGGTTTGGCTGTTTTGTTCTAAGAATGCTGGTAATGCTAGCGCCTTGCATTTTCCTTTTGCCTCTGTACTTGGAAATGCCGTTTCCCAAACAATAGACATAACTTCCTGGATTTCCATCCTGTATCTATAACTTTTTAGCAGAGTGATCTTAAGCTTATCACTTAATGTCTCTGTGACTCTTTTTCTTCTCTGTCAAATGAGGTTAATACTAGTACCCACCTCAAAGGACTGCATGAGTTGAAATCTGGGTAACCCTCTTAGAATGGCTACTAAGCATTATGATTTCATATTATTATTACTTATTCTTCAAACAAACCTATGAGATGAATATTTGACCTACTATGAGGCAGTTGGGTATAATTTAAAATATTTTTAGGGTCATTAAATATATTTGTTTTATAGATGACAAAGCCTGTTATCAACAGATAACAGACGAGACCATGAGAATGCTAACCAGAGACTTCTGGCTCTCAAACTAGGGCTTTTTCCTCTGACCTGTATAGTGCTCAGGTTGTTGGACTCTATCCAGGGTTATCAATGGACCCTGTGCTCCCCAGTACCCTGTCAACTTCCCAGTCAGAGTCTACAAATGTCCAGCAAAAATGCTTTGAGGTTTGTATCATTTTGCTTAGCACATAAATACTGCAAGAAGAAGTCAGAATGGCGGGAAGTCACCTAAAGGAACCTAAAGGAACCGATTCTGACGTGTCTTTCTTTTTTTTTGCTGTATTTTGCCTTCACAAAACACATAAGTGCCATCTGTCCCATTGCTTTATTTATTACTTTTTTTTCCTTTTGACTTTCCCAGATTTGTTTTTTACTTCCATAAGTTAGTTCAGGCATTAAAATCATTTTTAAAAAAAATCTAGTGGAGAAAATTTTTCTAAGAGTTGAACTATTCTCATCAAAACATAGGGTAGCCATTTCATTATTATTTGATAAAATTCCCCCCATACACACACATGAGAAAGTTATATTTGGAAATGTATTTAAAGATTCAGGATTACTTACACAGGGTTTTTCGACCTCATCGCTATTGATATTTAGGGCCAGAAAATAATGCTTTCTTGTAGGGTAATGACATGTGCACTGTTGGACGTATAACAGCACCAGTGGCTTCTACCACTCTTTGCCGGAAGCATGGACTCCCTGCTCCAGTCCTCTGACAAGCAAAAAAAAGGTCTCTAGATGCTGCCAAATGTCTCCTGTAGGGGCTAAAAATTGCCTCCAGATGAACACCACAGGCATAGAGACTTGGAAGTGTGATTGTTATTTGTGTGCATGAGACTCTTGTTCTGTCTCCTTAACATGTGAGCTGGGTACCTTTTTAAAAGTTTGTTGCTTCCTATTATCAAATGACTATGTTATCAACTGAGTGGAATTTTGCACATGTTTTTCAAATTTGCCAGGCGTAAGAATAGAGATACAAATGTGATTGGCTCATTCTCATTCAAATGGGAAGCGAGAAGATGAAAGCTATATAAAATAATTGGTCTGATCAAAAATAAATACAAATATTGTCATATTTAGTTTTTAAACTCAGCCATACTGTGCCCCATCAGTAAAAATGTTTGATCATAAACCTCAAATCCATGTATATTTATTCATAACATACTAAATATTTTATTTAAAATATAAAATAAATACTCTCTTCCAGAAAACAGAAGAGGAGAAAATATTTTCCAACTCATTTTATGAGGCTAACATTGACCTGATACTAAATCCAGACAAATATGGTAAAAAAATAAAAATAAAAAAAATAAAACTGTATCTTTCAGGGGCTTACAGAAATACTCAATCAAGGCAACGTGGTCTTGGACAGGCAAAGACATAAAACAATGGAACAGAATAGATAACCTAGAGATAAGCTCACATAAATATGCTCAACTAATTTTTGACAAAAGTGCAAAGTCAATTCAATGGAGGAAAGATAGCCATTATCACAAAGGGTGCTAGAGCAATTGCATATCTACAGGCAAAATAGATAAATAAATAAAAATCAATCTCAACCTAAACCTTATACCTTATACAGAAATCCACTCCAAATAGATAATCGATGTACGTGCAAAATGTAAAAAAAAACCAAACAAAATATTTAGGCTGCATACAATTTCTGTGACCTAGGGCTAGCTTGAGGGTTCCCATCTACCAAAAGGAACAATCTATACAAAGAGAAATGGAATAATTGGACGGCATTAAAATAAAAATAAATAAATACGACTTTTACTTTGTGAAAGATAATCTACTGAGTGGGAGAAAATATTTTCAAATCACATCTCTGAAAAAGAATGGTCTAGGATGTCTAAGAAACTTTCAAAACTCTACAGTAAAAACAAGCAATCCAATAAGGAAATGGGCAAAAGAAATGAAGAGAATATACAGATGGCACGTATACACATGAATGGTTTTCCACATTGTTAGTCATTAGGGAAATACAAGTTGAAGCCACAATATGATATCACTACACACCAAACACAATGGTAACAACACCAAATGCCTGTGAGGTTGCAGAGAAACTGGATCACCCATACGTTGCTGATGGCATATAAGATAGTGCAGTCACTCTGGAAAACAGTCTGACAGTTTTGTTTTCTTGCAAAAAAAAAAAAAAAACATTCAAATACCAAACAAACTAGCAGTTGCACTCCTGGGCATTTATCCCAGGGGCATGAAAACTTGTGTTCCCCGAAAAACATTCATAAAAATGTTCTTAGCAGTTCGATGTCTAACAGACAAATCTTTAAACAGGCGAAGGGATATTCAACAGGTGAATATCTAGACAGTTAAATACTGTGAAATACTGCTCAACAGTAAATTAAAAATGGATGCTTCCTGTATATAATAACTCGGATGAATCTCTAGGGAATTATGCTCAGTGAGAAAGCCAATCTGAAATGGTGACATGCTGTATGATTCCATTTACATGACATTTTTGAGGCAACTATATTTTAGAAGTAGGGGAAGATTAGTGGTAGCCACGGTTTGGGAGTGGAAGGGGGAAGGAAGTAGATGGGATTCTGAAAGGGTAGCAGGGGGCATCCTTGTGATGCTGGAACTGCTCAGTAGTTTGGCTGCAGTGGTGGACACATAAATCTACACAGAATATAGAATTCCATATATAAACATGCGAACACAAGAAAAACCAGGGAACTCTGAATACAGTGGTAGACCACATCAATGCCAATATTCTGGTGTGAGATTTTACTACAGTTTTGCTAAATCTTGCCACGGAGGAGGAACTGGGCAAACCGTATGAGATCTTCTCTATATTATTTCTGAGAACTTCATGTGAGACTACAGTTATTTCAGCAAAAAATCTAATACATAGGAGTGGATTGTTAAAGCTTGGGATGAGGTTGAAATAAACAATATTATGTGGTATTAATTATAATGACTTGATACTGTCATATATATCAAAGTGGGTTAAGTACCGAAGAAGAAAGTCATCATTGTCAAAGTAAATATACAGCCGTAATTCAAATAATCTTCCTGAGAACCTTTATTTTTTTCCTGACTTCTCATCAGATTTGATTATATTGTCATTTTAAAAATTTTCTCATTAAGACGTCCCTTTAGAAAAAGTGGAAATGTGTACTCTATTTTCTTGTTTGCTTAGACCTATGTTATTACAAGAGTCTTCCATCTGCCACTTCTTGGCAGGTATCTTTTTGAGGCACTTGTGCATTTTAAGAGGGACTTTAGTGTAACATATTCATTGTCTATGCAACCAGGCACATGTGAGCTGCTGGACATGGCAACAC
>CAUYQG010263752.1:0-17101 GCA_963574415.1 Tarsius wallacei
GAATTACAGGCACGCACTACCATGCCCGGCTGATTTTTTGATTTATTGTAGAGATGAGGTCTCGCCAAGTTGCCCAGGTGGGTCTCGAACCCGCGGGCTCAGGCAATCCACTCACCTCAGCTTCCCAAAGCACGGGATTACATGCTGAGCCACCGAGCCCGGCGAAAATGTATGTCTTAAGGGGATTTAAGTTACAGAGCTATGTATGCATTTGTAAAAATTCAGCAAATTAACACTTAATCTTGTGTACTGCTTTATATAAATTTTACGTTAAAAATATGGTAAACAAATACTGAAATTGAACTCATTGATATGTATGCTTAAGTAATTTCTCTGAAATGCATTTTTTTAAAAGATAAATTGATGGACAGATCCATGGATGTACAAGGATAAACCAAGCCAAGTATTAGTGGTAGAAAGGAGGTGGGGGGTGCAGGCATTTTGTTGTCTTTCCATCTTACTGTATATTTGGAACTTTTCATAACAAAATGTTCTGGAGAAAGGACTCTGGATAACCATATATATCAATTCTCTCATTTATTATTATTTTAGTTACACAAATAAAAACAAATTCATTCTCATTAAAAAGAAAATACACAGATGTAGAAAAAGTCACCCACCCCCCCCACTCCAGAGTTCCCTTCCCATTCTTCTGGCTATGTAGTTTCCAGACTTTTCTCTGTGCCTTTACATAAATATATAGGTAAGTACAGAGTCACATTATTTTCTTAACAAGGACTATACGATTCCGAAAGTATGCCCTAGGGCGCTCTCTGTGTTGTCACGCATCCCAGTTCTATTAATAAATTGCTGAGTAAGGTTGAGCCTTCTTCCTCAAGTTAACAGGCCCAGAGAAGAGGCACGCACAGCAAGTTAGAAGGGCTGGGTCTCAGACCCACACTCTCAACTCCCAGGCCTGGGCACACCCTGCTTGATTGAATGGGGGGCGGGGCTGCACCCAGGCCCCATTTCCTGGTAGAACACAGCGGGCAGGTCCAGCCCTGCACTCAGGGAAGACCAGCTTGGGCTTGGGTACGCCCAGACCCAGGAGGAAGTCTGCAAGGCGCTTCCTCTTTTCTTAGCCTCCGGGGACACTGGGGGAAGGGGACTAGGGTGTTGTGAAACCAAACTGTACCCCTGGGGGGGGAGGGGGCATCAGCTGGGGGTGGCCATGCAGCTAGGTGCAGAAAAACAATTTCATGGGTCCCCCGCTCCCCATCCCGCGTCCTGGCTGAGTCCCACTCTGCCCTGAGGGGGTCAGTGCTAGAATGGGGCTGGGGTGGACAAGCTTCAGGATGCCATAGGCCGGTCTTGCCAGGCCTCCCTCAAGAGCAAGCCCGGGCTCTGATCAGCTGCTGCTGCCTTCTGCAGCCTCCTGTCCCAGAGCTGGTCTCCTCCTGGGGCTTCGGGCACCAACAACACAGAAGTGGTTCCTCCAAATGGCCAGGCTGCTCCCCTCCCAAGCCTTGTCAGGCAGCCCCTTCTGTCTGTAAGATCATCTGCCCTGATCTCCACCGACAGCCTCTAACCCTCGACTCATACTTCACCTTTTTCAAGAGGTCCTCTGTGACGCACCCCAAGCTGGACTCGGCATCCCTCCTACGTGGCCCTAGAATATCAGGGGCCTCTCTCTTTCTAGCATCATTTTCCACTCTGCATTTCAGTTATTGGTTTAAGTGTTTGTCTCCCTAATTGGATTGGAAATTGCCCGAGTCCCAAAGCTATTTAATCCATTTTTGTGCTCCCAGACCCTGGCAGAAATGCACATAGTAGGCCCTTAATAAATATTAGTGGAATTATTCAAAGAATAGGGTTTAGATCCCAGTGCTATCATTCACTGGCTGTTCCTAAACCTTGAGTTTCAGTTTCTACAACTGTAAAATTGTTGCCAAGTGGGGTGCAGGGTAATGCTCTGTGGGTTCTTTGGCCCACCACAGAACAGCATTTCAGAATGAGACCAAGCATAATTTTAAGACAGAATTTATGGGGGGGGGGGGCTGCCCAACGGGCATGGGTGTCTTAAGAGAAAGAATGAGCATTTGCCTTCGATAAGAAGCTTGATTTACTTTTACAACGACTATTATGTTAACCACGTACTAAAGAGATGGCCTGCATTGTTAAATCCACATATCAGCACAGGGTGGTCAGGTCTGGTGTGCCAATAAGAAAGATGTAGGAACGCTTACCCTGTTTTAAAACTACCAGCCAGGCGCGATGGCTCAGCCTATAATCACTTTGGGAGGCCAAGGCGAATGGATTGCCTGAGCCCGGGGGTTCGAGACCAGCCTGGGCAACTTGGTGAGACCTCATCTCTATAATAAATCACGAAAATTAGCCAGGTGTGGTGGTGTGCGCCTGTAGTTCCAGCTACTTGGAAGGTTGAAGCAGAAGAATCGCCTGAGCCCAGCAGGTCGAGGCTGCGGTGGCCGTGAGTGTGGCACTGCACTCCAGCCTGGGTGACAGAGTGAGACTCTAACTCAAATAATTATAATAATAATAATAAAACTACCTACAAGAAATTTATCTGTCTAAACTATACTGAATAACCTGCCTCAAAACGGGCATGTAACTATTACCTGCATGGAACTTACAAAATAGCAGAGGAGACAATCAACAGGTTAACATACAAATATGAGCTATAGTGCCTAGTGGTACAGAGTTCTCTGGTGAAAAATAAGGCAGAGTGAGAGAGTTCAAGAAGACTGGAGGATGGAGGAGTTTTCTAAGGAGGGGAGGGACCTGCTGGGTGATGGTGAATTTCTCAAGAGCTGGTCTGCTTTGATTTTCATTTGCCCCTCTAGGAACAGGAGGGCAGCAGAGGCAACCGCCCCCCCTCCCCCACAGGGCGTAGCTGTGAAATGACTGCTGGCTACTTTGCAAACAAAAGGGAAAATACCTGAGCTCCGAGAAATAATCATGACTCTCTCCCCCATCCTCCAGCCTGTTTTGAATATAGAACAATCAACAATAGTCCCAAAGAATTTGAAATATGAAATGCAAATACACCCGGGAATAGGAAAATGCATTTTGAAAGAGCCAGCACTGACCACTGCATAGTGGTGCCTGTGATGTGTCCCAGCTCCTGCCCTTTCTCCAGGCCGGGCCCTGTGTGGGATCCTACTTTCTGCATCTTTCCTCATGTTCCTCAGCCTCCCAGGCACACGAACCACGATTTGTGTACTAGTTGGGAGCACAGCTGATCTGTGTACTAGTTGGGAGCACAGCTGTCAGATGGATATGGGTTTCTATCCCAGCGCTGCCCATGACTGGCTATGTGCCCCAGGGCAAGTGTCTTGACCTCTGTGAGCCATCCATTCATAATCATCCTGCTTATAAGAGAGAAAAATGAGATAACGGAAGTGAGGGCAACCCCTTGCTGAGGCAGGTGCTCTTACTCTACTTTGCAGGTGAGGAAACTGGCAGAGAGGACCTGCCCAAGGTCACAGCAAGCAAGAGGCAGATGGTCCAGCCTCCAGGCCTTCGCTTCCATCATTCCTCCACCCCTGACCCTTGGTTAAGTGCACACACCCAGAACACCTTTTCTGACTCTTCATCCCCTAAAAGTCCACCCTCTCGGACTATCTTGAACATGAAAGATCTGGGGGTTTTTTGTCGTTATTGTTTTGGGGTTTTTTCGAGTTGGAGTCTCACTCTGTTGCCCAGGCTGAAGGGCAATGGCACACTCACAGTCACCTCAGCGTCAATCTGCTGGGCTTCGGCGATCCTTCCACCTCAGCCTTCCAAGTAACCAGAACTACAGGCGCATGCTACCACATCCGAATGTATCAACTATTCAAAAATAGTTTTTTTTTAATTGTAGAGATGAGGTTTTTTTTTAATTGTAGAGATGAGGTCTCGCCAAGTTGCCCAGGCTGGTCTTGAACCTGCGGGCTCAGGTAATCCACTCACCTCAGCCTCCCAAAGTGCTGGGATTACAGGCTGAGCCACCGAGCCCGGGCAAGATCTGGTTTCTTAAAAGTGGACTTTGTGGCAGGTTACAATGGCTCAAGCATGTAATCCCAGCACTTTGGGAGGCCGAGGATGGCCTGAGCCCACAGGTTCAAGATCAGCCTGGACAACTTCACAAGACCTCATCTCTACAATAAAAATAAAAAATAAAAAATAAATTAGCTGGGCGCGGTAGCACTTGCCTATAGTTTTGGCTACTTGGAAGGCTGAGGCAGAAGGATTGCCTGAGCCCAGCAGGTTGATGCTGAGAAGGCTGTGAGCTTGTCACTGCACTCCAGCCTGGGCAATGGACTGAGATTCCAACTCAAAAAAATAAAGAAATAAATAAAAATGTACTTTGTTTCATTTTTGAATAGTTGATACATTCAAGTGGTTTAAAGTTCAAGAATACAAAGGATATGCCTCGCAGCTCCATTCCCTGGAAGAAACCATTGGGGCTGCGTGTTGTGTGTGCCCTTCTTGACTTGCCCAGGTAAATGCCAGCAAATGCCCACGTGTTCGTTCTCTAATTCTTCACAGATAGCAAAATACAACATAAGTGTTGTATGTCTCACCTTCCCCCATTTAAAGATATATTGTGGCATTTGTTCTCTATTTATTTATTTATTTTTTTGAGTTGGAGTCTCACTCTGTCGCCCAGATTCTTCTTTTTAAAAAGCATTTTTAGCCGGGCTCGGTGGCTCAGCCTGTAATCCCGCGTCTTGGGAGGCTGAGGTGAGTGGATTGCCTGAGCCCGCGGGTTTGAGACCCGCCTGGGCAACTTGGCAAGACCTTATCTCTACAATAAATTAAAAAATTAGCTGGGTGTGGTAGCACGCGCCTGTAGTTCCAGCTACTTGGAAGGCTGAGGCGGAAGGATTGCCAGAGCCCAGCAGGTCGAGGCTGTGGTGGCCGGGAGTGGCCACTGCACTCCAGTCTGGGCGACAGAGTGAGACTCCAACTCAAAAAAAAAAAAAAAACAAAATAAATAAACAAAAATAAAAAGCTTTTTTTTTTCAGTCAGGGTCTCTGTGTCGCCTAGGCTAAAGGGCAGTGACACAATCACAGCTCACCACAGCTTCAACCTCCTGGCTCAGGTGATCCTTATACCTCAGCTTCCAAGTAGCTGGGACTACAGGCATGTGTCATCATGCCCAGCTAACTTATTTTTATTTTTTATTTTGTAGAGACAAAGTCTCACTATGTTGCCTAGGCTGATCTCAAGTTTCTGGGCAATCCTCCCATCTCAGCCTCCCAAAGTGCTAAGATTACAGGCATGATGAGACCATGCCCTGTCAACAAAAATTTTAAATTTTGATGAAGTCCAATTTAACTATTTGTTGTCACTTGTGTCATATTTAAGAAGGATTTGTCTAACTCGAGGTTACAAAGATTGACTTCTATGTCTTCTTCTAAGAATTTTAGAGTTTTAGCTCATACATTTAAGTCTACAAACCACTTCAAGTTATTTTTTTGTGTACGGATGAGGTAGGAGTCCCGCTGTGTGTGAATACACAGTTGTTCCAGCTTTATTTGTTGAAAAAATGATTCTTTCCCACCACTGAATTGTCTTGACACTCATTGAAATCAATTGACCGTAAACGTGAGGGTTTGTTTCTCAACACTTGATTCTGTTCCATTGACTTATATTTCTATCCTTATGTCAATACCACACTGTCTTGGTTACTGTAGCTTTGTAGTCAGTTTTGGAAACTAGCAGTGTGAGTTGTTCAATTTTGTTATTCTTTTCTAGATTATTTTAGCTGTTCTAGGTTCCTTGCCTTCCCATATGAATTTTAGGATCAACTTGTTTATTTCTATTTTTTTAAAAAGACAACTGGGGTTTTGATAGGGATTATGTCGATCAATTTGGGGAATATTGTCATCTTGACAATATTGAGTTTTCCAATCCATGAACATGGGATGTATTTTCCATTTGATGTCTTTCCCATCCCACGAGATGATTTTATTTAGGCCTTAAGTTTCTTTCAATAATGTTTTGTAGCTTTCAAAGCATATTGTCCTTGTTTTGTTATGTTTATTCCTAAGTATTTTATTCTTTTATTGATATTATAAATAAAATTGTTTTATCAACTTCATTTTCAGATTGTTCATTGCTTGTGTCTGGGAGTAAAACTGGTTCTTTTTTTTTTTTTTTTTGAGTTGGAGTCTCACTCTGTCGCCCAGACTGGAGTGCAGTGGCCGCTCCCGGCCACCGCAGCCTCAACCTGCTGGGCTCCGGCAATCCTTCCTCTTCAGCCTTCCAAGTAGCTGGAACTACAGGCGTGCACTATCATGCCTGGCTAATTTTTTTATTTATTGTAGAGATGAGGTCTCACCAAGTTGCCCAGGCGGGTCTCGAACCTGCTGGCTCAGGCAATCCACTCACCTCAGCTTCCCAAGGTGCAGGATTACAGGCTGAGCCACCAAGCCCAGCTAAAATTGGTTCTTATACATCCTTGTTCATTTTTGATACCTCATTAGTATTCAATTATTTATTAACATTTATTTTCCCAGCCCCCAAATAACAACCATTTAGGTTATTCTAGTCTTTTAGTAAAAGGAGTGCTAAACAATGACTCTCCTTGTATGTGTCATGAAGTCTCTTGGACATTCTGATGTCTTCTCTCTCTGAGCTACACCACAGGTGCCCACACCACTGTCACCTTGCCCTTGGGTGACTGGCTCACCCTGCTCGCTGGTTTCCCTGCTTCCCCTTTGACCTTCCAATCCATTCCCTACCCAGCAGCCAGATGCATTCTGTGAAAACAACAAGCCAATTTGGCTCACTTCTCTGTTCAGGACCCTCCAAAAGCTTCTATCTGTGTCAATTAAAATGCAATATTGGTACTAAGATGTTTATGACCTTCACATCTGGCCCCACAACTCTCCAACATCATTTCTATCACTCTCCTCTGCACCCTCTGGTCCAGCCACACTGGCCTCCTTGTGTTCTTTCAACACATTGCCTCTCATGGCCTTTGCTATTCTATTGCTATACTGTTCTTTCTCCTCGGAACACACTTCCCCCACACTTTCCCCAGTTCAGCAGGTCTCGCTCACATGCCACCTCCTCAGAGAGGCCTTCTCTGACCACCCTGTCTCAAGTCACATCCTCACTCCTTTCCATTCCAGCACCTCTTCCCTTGCCCTCCCTTGTTTTCTTAAAACCCATATCACCCCCAGACAGGAGATGTATTTTCAATATCTGTCTATCCAACTTCCCCTCCAGAACGTAAATTCTAAGAGTGCAGGCAGAGGTTGATTTTGCTCATGTGACACATAGTGGGTGTCCACACATATTTGTTGAATGAGTGGGTGATCATGCCACCCCTCTGTTTATAACCATGGCTTCCCATGGATCTTAGAATAAAGCCTACACTCCTAACAGTCTACCAGGGATCCTGAAGGTCCTGGCCAACCTCATGACCTCACCTTGGGCCTCCCTCCTCTGCCAGCCACAGAGGGTTCTTCAGATGCACAGCACCCTCCTGCCTTGAGGCCTTTGCACACTGTGTTAGTGGTCAATGTCACAAAACAAGCCACCCCAAAGCCTAATAGCTTAAACCAATAAGAATTTACCATCCAATCCAGTTTCTGTGGTTCATTTGGTCATGGTGATTCTGCTCACGGTCCTTCATGAGGTTATAGTTAAATGTTGACTGGGGTTGCAATCATTTCAGAGAGTGACTGGAAGACCCACTTCCCAGTGTCTTGTACACATGACTGGCAAGTTGGTACTGGAGGTTGAAAGAGGGCCTCATCTCCTTGCCATGTGAGCCTTCCACAGACTGCTGAATGTCCTCACAGCATGAGAGCTAACTCCTCCCAGAGGTGATGACCCAAGAGAAAGCAAAGCAAATCCGCACTGTCCTTTGTGACCTAGCCTCAGAAGTCACATGACCATTTCCACAATATCTAGCTGGTTGCCCAAGTCAGCCTACTCAGAGCAGGATGGGACTGACTGCGCACAGGCATGGATACCACAAGGCCATCTTGGAGGTAGACTCCATGCAGACGTTGCTCCTTGCCCTGCTTCTGTGCCTTGCTGGCTCCTGTTCATCCTTCTGGTATCTGCTTAGATGTTGTCTACTCGGGACGCCTTCTCTACCTTCCCTCCTAACCTCTCTCAGAGCCACTCTATGAATCCACACCGGGGCATTGATAGTGCTTGTTACAATCCTAACCTGCCTTTTTTTGTACAACTATTTGTTTCATGCCCTCCACTGAGCTGAAAACTCCATGAGGTCAGGGACTATGGCTGCCTCATTCTCTGTTGCATCTCCTAACACCCAGCTCAAGACCTGTCTCCCAGTGGGTGCTTGATAATGTTGGTTAACTGAATGGGAGAATCAGAGACATCCAATGACTTGCTCAAGGCTCCACAGATAAGGGTGGAAGGGACACTAGGATCTGGGACTAGTTACTCCTGATCCAAGGTGGGCCTCCTGCCCCAGGATCCACTCAGCTCTCTAGACTTCAGTCTCAGCAAGAGGCCATCTCATTCCAGAGTTCCTTTTATCCCATGTTCAGAGAGGTTCACTACCCATAGGGCAATGTCTCCTTTTTTTTTTTTTTTTTGAGAGTCTCACTCTGTCACCCAGACTGGAGTGCAGTGGCATGCTCCGGCCACCATAGCCTTGACCTGCTGGGCTCTGGCAATCCTTCCGCCTCAGTCTTCCAAGAAACCAGAACTACAGGCACGCACTACCACACTCGGTTAATTTTTTATTTATTGTAGAGACGAGGGCTCACCAAGTTGCCCAGGTGGGTCTCGAACCCGTGGGCTCAGGCAATCCACTTGCCTTGGTCTCCCAAAGCACTCGGATTACAGGCTCAATATCTCCTTTTTTAACATCACATGCTTTTTTCTTTTATCTTTGGAATGAGACAGGATGTAGCGGAGGTGATTTCCAAATTATACTTGAATCAGTGAGTAAGCAGCAGTGTGAAGTCTTAATGATATGGACACCAGCTGTACAAGTGAAATTGACCACCTAGGGATAACATGCCTAAGAATTTACTTATATTTGATTCTCAAAATGACCCTCTGAGGTAAGTACTATGATTATTCCCACTTGACAGATGAGGAAACTGGGACTCAGAGAGGTAACTTGATTTTGGTAATGGCAGTGCCAGAGTTTGAACTCCAGTGTGACTCCAAAGATGGAGCATTTACCATCACTTCTTGTGGTCATCTATAGTCTCCATGACAATGAGTGAACAAATGAGTGGATGAGCAGATAAAATGCTCGCCACCCTAAAGACTGGTAAGGCAGTGTTTTAGAATACAATTTGTAGTTGTATAAATGTCCTTTGATGAAATTGTGAGTTAGATGATAATAGAAAATGTTGGCAAGGATTGAAGCAACTGGAAATCACACATTACGGTGGGAATGCAAAATGGTATAACCACTTCAGAAAACAGTTGAGCAATGTACAATAAAGTTAAACATACCAGCAATTCCAATCCTAAGTATTTACCCAAGAGAAATAAAAATATGTCCATACAAAGACTTGCACATGAATGTTCAAAGCAGCTTTACTTACATAGCTCCAAACTGAGAACAACCCAAACACCTATCAACAAATAAAGGGCTAAACAAGGCCAGGCATGGGAACTCACACCTGTGACCCCAGCACTTTGAGAGGCTGAGGTGGGAGGATTGCTTGAGCCCAGAGTTCCAGACCAGCCTGGACAGCACAGCAAGACCCCATCAGTACAAAAAATGTAAAAATTAGCTGGAAGTGGTGGCACATGCCTGTAGTCCCAGCTACTTGAGAGGCTGAGGCAGAAGGATCGCCTGAGCCCAGGTCAGGGCTGTGTTGAGCTGTGATTGTGCCCTTGCATTCCAGCCTGGGTGACGGAGTGAGACCCTGACTAAAAAAAAAAAAAAAGCTATGCAAATAGTGGTACTTCTATACCATGAAATACTTTTCAGCAGTGAAAAGGAGCAAACTACTGGAACATATAACAATGTGGAAATTTTGCAAAGCAACATGTAGGCAAAAGAAGCCACATTAGCCAGGCGTGGTAGCGCGTGCCTATAGTTCCGGCTACTTGGAAGGCTGAGGCGGAAGGATCACCTGAGCCCGGCAGGTCAAGACTGCAGTGGCCGGGAGAGTGCCAATGCACTCCAGCATGGGCAATAGAGTGAGACTCCAACTCAAAAAAATAAATAAATAAAAAAGAAGACAAACATAAAAATACTTATGATTGCATTTAAGCGAAGTTCTAGAAAAGGCAAATCTAATGTATAATAACAAAAGCCAATCAGTGACTACCTAAGGATGGGAGAGGTCAACTGCAATACAGCACAGGGGAACTTTTCAGAGTGACAGAAATGTCCTATGTTGCAATTGGTGTGGTGCTTACACAAGTATATATATTTGCCAAAACTTATCAAACTAAAGATTTGTAGTGGCAGATTTTCTTTCTTTCTTTTTCTTCTTTCTTTCTTTCTTTCTCTGTCTCTCTGTCTCTCTGTCTCTCTCTCTCGTTGGAGTCTCACTCTGCTGCCTAGGCTGGAGTACACGCCTTGACCTGCTGGGCTCAGGTTATCCTTCCACCTCAGCCTTCCAAGTAGCTGGAACTACATGTGCATGCTACCACGCTCGGCTTATTTTTTGTTTTATTGTAGAGGCGAGGTCTCACCAAGTTGCCCAGGCTGGTCTCGAATCCCTGAGCTCAGGCAATTCTCTCGCCCCAGCCTCTCAAAGTGCTAGGATTACAGGCTTGAACCATCATGCTCAGCCACAGATTTTCTTTATAAAATTATGTCATAATAAAGTTGATAGGAGCTTGGGGAACATGCACAGGGATCTTAACTGCAGCATCACTTCAATATCGGAGCACTGGGAAACTCTCCATTCACAGGAGAAGGTTTCAGCTTTCTGTGGTTCTTTGCCATCAGATGGTGAACTTTAGGAAGATGTAGCTGATGCTTATGGTGACCCTTCAATGTCCCCTGGGCCTTCACCAGGACCTGTGTTTCCCTCCCCGGAGCCTCTCTGGTGACGAGCATGCAAGGGACAGGCCAGAGTACTGGAGGGTTGACACCCCTGAGAGTGTTCCTTGACCAGTGTCAGGCGGGAGCAGCTCCCTCATCTCTCAGGGGGAATGACGCTGGAGTGGGTACAGTACAGCTTCCAGAGTTCCCCAGAACTGAACACCCACTGCCCACAGTGGTACCTGGCTTGGTAATACTCCTTTGATTGACTTCTTCCTCCTCTTCATCTCATCCACCCACACCCCCCCTACTGGTGTCTTCAGCACCTCCTAGGTAAACTGTTTTCATTCGAGTCCTTGTCCAGGGGCTGCTTCTGGGGAACTCTAGTAAGATCAGAGGGTGATACCAACAGTTAGCAGAGGTGTGGGGAAAGGGTGGGGGAGAGTGGCCGATCCGCAGGGATATGTACAAGGATGTCCCCTGTGGCATTGTTTACAGTAGTGGAAGCTTATGTGCAGTCTAGATGTCCACACCTAGGAGAAGGCATGAAGAAAATGTGAAGGGTGTGAGCAATGACTGCATGGCCACCACCCTCAGCAACATAGCTGGATGTTAACAATTGCGATGGAGTAAGGGACAGTCCAAAGCCGAGTAGGTACCACTCAAGTTGATCACACACACACTCAAAGCATTTATCTGTTCTTATAAAAATGCCTACAAGCCGGGCTCGGTGGCTCAGCCTGTAATCCCGCCCTTTGGGAGGATGAGGTGAGTGGATTGCCTGAGCCCGTGGGTTCGAGACTCGCCTGGGCAGCTTGGCGAGACCTCATCTCTACAATAAATTTTTTTAAAAAATCAGCCAGGCATGGTAGAGCGTGCCTGTAATTCCAGCTACTCAGAAGGCTGAGGCGGAAGGATCACTGGAGCCCAGCAGGTGGAGGCAGCAGTGGCCGGAAGCAGCCACTGCACTCCATTCTGGGTGACAGAGTGAGACTCCAACTCAAAAAAAATAAATAAATAAATAAGCATACAGGTAATATATTTAAGCACATAGGCCAAACGGGTAAGAGAAGGGCTGTTTCTTTCTCATTCGGGGTTCCTCCCCCACCCCCACAAGGGACATTAGCCTGGTCTGGAGACATTTTGGTTGTCACAGCTGGGCTGGGACTTGCTACAGGCCTCTAGTGGGCAGAGCCCAGGAATGCCGTGAAACATCCGACCACGGCACAAAACAGTCCACCACATCCAAGGATTATGTGGCCCGAATGTGAGGGGTTTGAGAAGCCCTGAAACCCACTCCTGGCACAGTATTGCTGAATGAATGAATCGTGAATGAATGAATGAGAGAAGACTGTGGTCTGGACTGGCTGGTAGCAGCAGGGCTCCTGCACACTTTGGAGGTGCATCACCCAGAATTTAGGGTGACAGCCCTGTCTTTTTCCAGGAGAGAGTGTGCTCTGCTCTTGCCTGACCCTGGTCACAGTCCCATCCGGTGGGGCCTCATCGGTCGCCCCCCTGGGTGTGAGAAGGCCTCTGAGCTGCCGGGAAGCTCGTCTGGACCAGCTAGGGTGGTTCCTGGAGCCCAGGAACTTTGCATGGCATTTGAATAGCGCTGGGCCTGGGAAGGGAAACCGCTGACCACAGAAGGACCTGGAAGGCTCCGCCGCGGGTGGGGAGGGCTGGGCGAGAGGGAGGGACTGGAATGGTGGGGGACGCGGATCACATCGCTGGGGGAGGTTAGAGTCCCGTGAGAGTGACAGGGTGGGGGCAGGGCGCTCCAGGGAGGCGTTAGAATTTTTGAAGAGAGCAGCAAGAATCCCTGGCCAGGTGGAGTTAGAACCCTCGGAGGGCAGGGCTGGAGTCTCCGGACCTCCCTGGGGTCAGCGTCGGAATTCTTTGAGGGGGGGAGTCGGGATTCTTCCGTGGGCTGGATTAGAATCGTTAGGGGCAGGATTGGGTTACGTTTTTCAATTGTGGGACTAAAAATGGGGGCAGGGCTAGAATCTCGGGAGAGGGAGGCACGTTGGGTTCTTCGGGGGCTCCCCGGGACCGGGTTAGGGCATTGGAGGCGGGAGGTGTTCGGCACACAGAGAGGAGGAGGGCGGGAGTCGGAACCCCAGGTGGACGGGCTGAGATCCCCTCGGCCGTTACCGTCCTGCACAGCCAGGTCAGGGTCCTCGGCAGGGTTAGACGCCCCCGATGGGTGGCGTGCGAAACCTCTTTGGGCGGCGGGTCTGGGATCCCGCGAGCAGGGGGAGGAGACTCCGACCCCTGGGGAGTCGGCCGTGGTCCCCCGAGCGCTGCTAGACGCCGCGGGGCGGTGCCAGGACACTTCGGGGCGGGGTCGGCGTCGCTGGGGCGCGGCCGGGGAGCCCAGATGGCCGGGGCGCCGCCGCCTCCCGGGTTCCAGCTCGCGCGAGTCCGAGAGGCCACTGGGAGGGACCCACGCGCCCAGCCCCTCGGACGTCGCCCGGCCTCTGTTCTCGAAAGCCGGCGGGTCCATCCAGCCGCACCGGCGCCCCCGGACGCCGGGAGCTGCGGAGCTGGGGGGGCGCGCGAGCTGCGAGGATCCGGGCTGCCCGCGAAACCCGGAGCGGGCGCCCAGGTGAGAGGCGCGGGCCGGGGCCGGGGCGGGGGTCCCGGGGCAGCGGAGGGAGCCCCAGGTCCTGGGCAGAGCTGGTTGCGGGTGGCCGGGGACGGCGAGAAAGGGCGTCGGGGGAGCCGCGCAGCCTGCCGGGCGCCGGGCGCCCGGGAGCGGAGGGACCCGGGTGGGGCCGATCAGCGGCGACCTGGCTGCGGACCTGGAGCTCGGGCCATCGCGTCGCTAGGCTTCGTCGCCGCGTCCCCGGGCAGTCCAGGTTCCCCTCGCGGAAAAAGAAAAAAAGAAAGAAATCAGCAAGAAGGGAGGTGGCTTCGCGGAGCTCGGACGGGAGGCCTGATGGTTCCCGTGGACGGGGTGTCACCCCGGGTCACGCCCGGGTGGTGGCCGGCTTGGGAAAGGGGCAGCCGGGCGGAGGCAGAGGCGCTAGCCATACCCGGCCGGGCTGTAGCTGGGGCTGCCGGCTGCCCCTTGCTCCTGCTGGGCCAAGTCAAGCCCCGAACCCCTAGGACTGCGCCTCCCTCTTCAGGCAAGTCATCGTCCCCCTTGAATCCGTTTCCTCGTCTGTGAAACGGGGCCACTCAGGCTTCCTGCAGGGGTGCAGAACTAGGGTGCGTGAGAGACCCCGCAGGGCCCGAGGGCAGCTGCGAGGCTGCCTGTGGCCCTTGGTGGAGGATCCGGCCTTCCTGGCCTCCGTGTCTGCATCTGCAGGATGGAGAGGGTAGTCGTGCGTCCTTCGCGGGGTGTTTTGGAGATTAAACTGGGTGCTCAGGAGAGCTCTGAGGGCAGGACACCTGTCAACTGTCGCCCCATGACACGGCCCAGTTTTCTCAGGCTGCAGCGTCCGTTGGCATCACCTGGAAGGCTTATTAGGATGCAGATTGCTGGACGGTTCCCTGGAGTTTCTGACAGTCTGGCACGGGACCCTGAGAGTTTTCATTCTCAGGGACCCCACTTGGAGAACTGCTGGTGTCACCTTTGCCTGGCACAGAGAAAGGCCTCATCCGATCTGCTTCCTTAGCCGAGGCTTCCTCCTCTTCACTCTTTTTGGGTAAAGATACAGAAAGGGGACGAGAATAACATATAAGACTTCCAGGAATCCACCACCCAGAATTACCAAATATTAGCACTTTGTTATGCTTGCTACAGACTTTAAGAAAAAAATAGCCGGGCTCAGTGGCTCAGCCTGTAATTCCGAGCTTTGGGAGGCCGAGGTGCATGAATTGCCTGAGGCCACGGGTTTGACACCCGCCTGGGCAACTTGGCGAGACCTCATCTCTACAATAAATCAAAAAAATTAGCCGGGTGTGGTAGCGCACGCCTGTAGTTCCAGCTACCTGGAAGGCTGAGGCGGAAGGATCGCCGGAGCCCAGCAGGTCGAGGCTGCGGTGGCCAGGAGTGGCCACTGCACTCCAGTCTGGGCAACAGAGTGAGACTCCAACTCAAAAAAAAAAAAAGAAAAGAAAAAAATAATTTCAGCCTGTAACCCCAGCACTTTGGGAGGCCAAGGTGAGAGGATTGCCTGAGCCCACGGGCTCAAGACCAGCCAGGCCAACTTGGCAAGACCTTTTCTCTACAATAAATCAAAAATTAGCCGGGCGTGGTAGCACGCGCCTGTAGTTCCAGCTACTCAGAAGGCTGAGGCGGAAGGATTGCCAAAGCCCAGCGGGTTGACTCTGGGGTGGCCGTGAGTGTGCCACTGCACTCCAGCCTGGGCAACAGAGACTCCAACTCAAAAAAAAAAAAGTACTAAAATGTTACTAAAAGTAACCAGTAAAATGGAAGCACTTCCACATCGCTCTCAGTCCTGCTCCCCTCCCTACCCCCTACCCCAGAGGCAGCCATTGTCCAGAATCATAAATCATAACCCTTCCAGGCTGCACCTTTATAAACATGTTGCATAGATGTGTATGCATGGCAGGTAGAATTGTTTTGTGTGGTTTGAAAATCCACATAAATGCTGGCTGTGAGTTTCTCTGTAATTTCCTTTATTTACCCCTTCATATTAAGTTGTTAGGATCTATCCAGGGTGAGAATTATGGTCTCACTCATGCCTCCCCTCTGCTGTGGAGCAGCCCAACTGGTGACCACCCCTCATTATTCCTCATTCCCCCATTGATGGACACCCAGGTTGCTCCTAGGTGTTCACTACAATAGTATTGCTGGCCCATCCAGGATGTGTGGCCCTGGGCCCGAGTGCAGGAGTTTCTTGAGGAAAACACTGAGGGGCCGGATGGCTCCCAGGGCTGTCACCCTGCCCTTTGTGTGAGAGGAGTGCTGAAGCCCAGAAGGTCACCAGGGAGTCTGGGCAGAGACGATAGAAGAGTCTGGCTTGCTGTCCTTCCAGCTATCTCTAGACCATGGCCCTACTGCCAGGCCTTGTGTTCTGTGCTGTGAGGAGCTTCGTCTGCCTTGCTTACCATGCCTGACACTGAGTTGGTGATCAGAAAATGGGAGCATGAATCTTTGTGTGGGGGAGAAACAAACATTTTAGTATGTTTTTATGTAGCGTTTTCTGTGTCCTTTTTAATTAACATAATTAGCAAAATGCTGCATATACAATTTTACCATATTTATTTGCCTCGCAAGACACTGTAAGCATTTTTCCAGGTCATTAAAACATCCCTGAATTTTGAGTAGCTACATAATATTCCACTGTTTAGATGTACTGTAATTTGTTTAACCTTTTTAGCATAGCACTCTTTTTTTTTTTTTTGGTCAGAATCTCACTCTGTTACCCAGGTTGGAGTGCAGTGGCACACTCATGGCCACTGCAGCCTTGACCTACTGGGCTCAGATGATCCTTCTGCCTCAGCCTTCCAAGTAGCTGAAACAACAGGTGTGCACTACCACACCTGCCTAATTTTTTGATGTATTGTAGAGACAAGGTCTCACCAAGTTGCCCAGGCTGGTTTCGAACTCCTGGGCTCAGGCAATCTTCCTTCCCTGGCCTCCCAAAGTGCTGAAGTTACAGACATGAGCCACCACACCTAGCCATAGCATAGCACTCATATGTTTGCAGTTTATTTATTTATTTGTTTGTGTGTTTGTTTTTTGAGTTGAAGTCTCAATCTTGTCACCCAGGATGGTTTGCAGTGGCATGCTCCCGGCTACCGCAGCCTCAACCTGCTGGGCTTAGGTGATCCTTCCGCCTCAGCCTTCCAGGTAGCTGAAACTACAGACGCACACCCGGCTAATTTTTGCAATTTATTGTAGAGATGAGGTCTCACCAAGTTGCCCAGGCTTGTCTTGAACTCCCAGGCTCAGGCAATCCTCTCACCTCGGCCTCCAAAGTGCTAGGATTACAGGCTGAGCCACTGTGCCCAGTCCAGTTTGCAGTTTTAAAAAATCTAATTTTTTTTTTTTTTTTTGAGTTGGAGCCTCACTCTGTCGCCCAGACTGGAGTGCAGTGGCCGCTCCTAGCCACCGCAGCCTCGACCTGCTGGGCTCCGGCGATCCTTCCGCCTCAGCCTTCCAAGTAGCTGGAACTACAGGCACGTGCTACCATGCCCGGTTTATTTTTTTTTATTTATTGTAGAGATGAGCTCTTGCCAAGTTGCCCAGGTGGGTCTCGAACCCGCGGGCTCAGGCAATCCACTCACTT
>CAUYQG010263753.1:0-29672 GCA_963574415.1 Tarsius wallacei
TCCGCCTCAGCCTTCCAAGTAGCTGGAACTACAGGCGCGCGCTACCACGCCCGGCTAATTTTTTGATTTATTGTAGAGATGAGGTCTCACCAAGTTGCCTAGGCGGGTCTCGAACCCGCGGGCTCAGGCAATCCACTCACCGCCGCCTCCCAAGGCGCGTGATTATAGGCTGAGCCACCAAGCCTGGCTTCCTTTGCCCATTTTTAATAGGATTACTTGTTTTCTTACCATATATATTTTGGGTATTAATCCCTTATTTGATGTATGGTTTGTAAATATTTTCTTCTATTCTATATGTTCTCTCTTTACTCTGTTGTTTCCTATTCAGATTTTGACAGTTGTCCCAAAACTGTATAGCAAAAGAGTTCTGGATCATGCATTGCATTCAGTTGTAGTGTCTCTTTAGTCTCCTTTAATATGGAAGAGTTGCTTAGCCTTTCTTTGGGTTTCATGATATTGGCGTTTTTGATGAATACTTGCTAGTTATTTCGTAGACCCCTCAATTTGGGTTTGTTTGAAGTTTCTCATTATTAGATTCAGGATGTACATTTTTGGCAGGAATACCACCGAAGCAATGTGTTTTTCTTGGTATCATATCTGGAGGCATATGATGTCAATGTGTCTTATTACTGGTGATGTCAGCTTTAATCATTTGGTTAAGGTGCTGCCAGATTTTCACTAAAAAAGTGACTATTTTCCCCTTTCTAATTAGTATGTAACTTGTAGGAGGATACTTTATGACTATGTAATGTCCTGTTGCTCCTCAAACTTTCACTGTCTATTTTTCATCTGTCTGAATGAGTCTTGCCTGAATCAGTTATTATTGTGCTGGTAGCCAAATAGTGATTATCTCACCCCCTCCTGCTTTCTACATTTATTAGCGGAGTTCTATGCAAGGAAGAACTTAGCCTTCTCATTTAGTTATCTGTGTATGTATGCATGCATATCACTGTGGACTCATTGGTTCCTATTTTATTCAGTGGGCTAAAATCCTTTGTCATCATTATTTATTCTGATGCTCAGATTTATCTGAGCTTTGGCCAGTGTAGTCCTGAGTCCTTCCAATAGTCCCTGCTGTTCTTTGAACTCTCTCTCACTTTCACTGCAACAAGACATTCCAGAATTTTCTTATATTTTTCCCTACCCTGCTGATTCTCTAAAAGAAGCCCTACTTTCTTTTCATGAGTGTGAGATGTGCTCATTGTTACGGGGGTTTCATTTCAATTGCCTCCCTACCCTCGCTTTTCATCAAAATAATTTGTTGTGTCCTCTTTACTATCTTAAAATTAAATAAAGTCAACCATACACATAGTTTTAAAAACCCACCCTGAATGCTCTCTAAAGCAGAAAGATGAGAGAAAGTATGTTAGAAAAAATGCTGGACATTTCAATGAGTAAACACTTTGGTACTGTTACACTAGATCATAATGACATGATCACCTCTCTGTATATGGACATATGAAAAGCAAGACAATATTTGGGTAAACATTATAGACTCTCTATAATATCTATTGATATTTGACATTTTAAACTATTTTCATATATAATCACTGGGTGTTGGATGGATGACTCACATACCATGAGCCACTGTAGTGATGTGATGTTTTTGAAGTATTGAATGGACTCAATACAATTCTAGGGGGAAAAAAGGGCAAAGTGTAATTTACCCTCTATTTACACAATTCTTACACTTTTGGAAAATGTGATGCTCAATTTAAGCCTTGTGAAAACACTTTGTATGTGTAACACGGGGTTAGGTTTGAGGCTGTCTTCATGTTATATATATATGAATAGATAGATCTTTCACCTTCATGAAGCTGTAGCAGGATTGCCCAGTGCATTGCTGGCTGCCTGGCATTCCAGGTCTTTATATGAAGAGGATCCCCAAAGCTAGAATTATCTTTTGGAGGTGGGAGGTCCCTTGTAGTACAGGCTTCCCCTGCTAGGCAAGTGTTCTAGGAACACATTGGCATCAGTGTACCAGCTAGCATTGTTGTGATAGGCTGCGTTCAGCTTCAGTGAATTTTATTTTGGAGATTCTTTCAACATGTTTGCCCACTTCATAATAGCTTATTTATGCATGCACATACTCACATCATGCTGAGTATTCAGTAGTTTTTGACCAAAAACTACACAATCCTCAGACCCGACCCTCCCTGTTCACCCAGTCTCTCCTTGAGAGACATTATTTTGTTGCCCCAATGAAAAAGTTCTCAAAGGGAATGTTTTGCCGATGTGAAAGAGATGAAATGAAAAATGACAGAAGCACTAAAAGACATCAAAATTGATGAGTTCAAAAACTGTTTTAAGCAGTGAGAAAAGCATCGCAATAGGTGTATTGCATCAAACAGAGAATACTTTGACGGTGACTGATGTTTAAACATGTAAGAATAAATATACACAGTTTTTAACAAATGAATTATAGGTTTTTTGAGGTCCCTCCTTGTACACTGTGACAATGAAAAACACCCCCAGAAATTCCCAAAACCCTCCCTCGGTGGCAGTGCCAGTCCCATTGAGAGCCACGGATGGACCCATGTGGAGCATTTTCATCTCTCTTCCTTAAGAAACACAAACACAACTGGGCGCAGTGGCTCAGCCTGTAATCCCAGCACTTTGGGAGGCCGAGGTGAGAGGATTGCCTGAGCCCAGAAGTTCAAGACCAGCCTGGGCAACTTGGTTGAGACCTTGTCTCTACAATAGATCACAAAAAAAAACTAATGGGGCGTAGTGGCATGCGTCTGTAGTTCCAGCTACTTTGAAGGCTGAGACAGAAGGATCGCCTAAACCCCGCAAGTTGGGGCTGCAGTGGCCGTGAGTGTGCCACTGCACTCCAGTCTGGGTGACAAGAGTGAGACTCCAACTAAAAACAAAAACAAAAAACAAACCACAAACACTGTTTGTTATATTGCTTGAAGGCATTTAATTTTAACACATTTCAGAATCACATTTAATACTATGGGTTTGCCTGATTCCCACTTTGTTTTTCAGTCAGAATGAGCCTGGTCTACCTGGGTGAGGAAGCAGCTGGAGTTCACTGGTTGGGTGACCAGAGCTTGTGTGCAGACAGGGCACCCACAGGAAGGCTTGTGACCTCTCATAGCACACCACCATCCTGCAGGCAATCTTGTCATGACCCTTGTTCTCCCAAAAGGATGTAGGATCTTGGAATTCCTATGCACAGGGATTCTCAGTGGGGTCATCAGACAGATGCTTCTGTTGTACAATGAGGAAACTGAGACCCAGAGAGAAAAAAAAACTTGGCTGAGTCACATAGTGAGTCAGAGATAATAATTCAGCCTAGAGTTGAAGAAGTCAGAATAAACAAACCTTAGGGATTAGAAAGGCCCTGAGAGACCATCCAGGCCATGCCCCCTCTGGGTGAATCCCCTTCACACCCGGACAGATGAGTCAGGCTCTAGCCCGTACTTAGTTATCTTCAGAAATGGGTGGTTTAATATTTTTCAAGGCAATTCGCCACATGGTGGGACTGTTCTATGTTTTATTTTTTCATATTTATTTATTTTTAAATTTTTTATTTTAAAGATGTGGGGTATAATTCAGGGTTAGGCATACAAATGTTCATTATGGCAGTAACCTTGTTGATTAGGTGTGCCCTCCTCCCCTGGCAGATTTCCACTACTGTCAATCCCGCCCACCCCCCACCCGCAGCAATTTCCCACTACTGTCAGTCCTTGTCTTACAGTATTACATATTCCTGAGTTGAGACCTTTATTCATGTATTTCCTCCTCCTTACCCCATGCTCTTGGAATGTGGTTTGGCCCTCTTGGTCCCAAGGAGCATGCGTGTGCCCTATAGACAGTATGATAACCCTTTGGAAATGTTGAGGCTATATCCATGTCTCCTCAGTTTTCTTAGCGACCGTCTCTGGTATCATACTTGGCACTGAGATTATTGTGATGAACAAACAATATAGTTCTTATCTTTATGGAACTTTTAATTCAGTAGGAAGGCGAAGACTACACAAGTACGAACACATGCACTGAGGCTCACTATCCCCACTTTCTTCACCAACGTGGTGTCCTGGGAAAGACCTTGGGCCCTGGGGCCGGCCAGACTCGCATTTGATTCCATCCATGGTGACGTGTATGGACTTGCAGTACTAGCTGCATTCTCTGTAAAACTCAAATGATGACTGTCTCATAGACGTTAGAAGGATGAACAGGAGAGAGAGTATTAAGTAAGAATGATGTAAAGTACCCAGCACTGTGATGCTCAGTGAATGTTAATTTTTCTTTCTTTTTTTTATTCCCCTAGTGTGATGTATTTGAAACATCTTCCACATAGGGCTTAAAGCTCAGGATAAAATGATGTATCAGAGTAAAACTGGTTAGATTTATCTCTGCCATTCTTGGATCTCACCCTTCGGTTAGGTAACCATGAGATATTTTTAAACATTATACGAGCAAAACACAAACAGGGAGCTCATGCATACTTGGATAAAAGTTGAAGGCAAAAAAGTAAATGATCTCTCACAGATTAATTACTATAGTATTATAATATGTATTGACTAATGTCACCCTTGACTAATATCACCATATCTTACATATTGAAATTAAAAATCATCCCACATTATTAGTCTAAATATATGTGAGTTCCTGCTGAGACTGTGGCACGGCTGCCCTGGCTTTGAGTCACAAGTGAGGGCTCTCTAGCAAGGTAGATCTTCCAATTTCTGGTGGCCAGGAGAGCCTGGGCAGGAGAACTCTTGGAGCTGAGGCTCCAGGGAATCTGGATGCACTCCTGGGCCATGGGGAGCATTGTCCTCTGCCCTCTAAGGGCCGGCTTAAGAGCCTTGTCATGCTGAGATGAGAGTATCTTGTAAACACAATTATCCAGTTGCATGCTCTTCTCTGTGTTTATTTCCCTTCTGCTCTCCTTGAGTCATTAATAAAGTCTTTTAAAAGCTTGGTCTATGGCTATGGGGAGCTCAGGAAACAGTTGGAGCCTGGGCTTGGTTCAGAGCATGAAAGGGATCAAAACTCCTCTCCCTGTCCTAAGCCAGTTGTGGTGGCAGTGGCTAATGAGATATCCCCAAAGAGAAGGTAAATTTTGGGGAGCAGTTGGCGTGTCTGTTCCCACACAGAGAGGCTGCCTCCATTGTCCCCCTTGGATTTATTAAGTTTACAGATGACCACGGAGGTTAATTGACTGGCCAGGGGTCAGGAAGGGGGTGCTGGGCCCAAGTCTTCTGTGAGCCCATCTGAGGGTAGCTTAGTTCATGTCTTGTGCCCAGTGGCCACCTGGGGTCATTGAAATGAAAGGTGGGACAACACACTGTTTATTTAAGGACAAGTGACTTCTATCACTGGCCTTCAGCGGCACCATAGGAGTTCTTTTGTAAAACTCAGCTCAGCTTAGCTTCCAACCAGCACACTCATTTAGAACACCCCAGAGCTTCCGAGTGATCAAAGGCATGTTAAAGTAATTCCTTACTTGTCAACACCTTCTTGCTTTTCCTTGAAATTTAAACCAGCAGTTGAAATTCAGGGACTCACAGGAGATCCTGTTCTCTCAGTGCAAATGATCAGGCTGACTGTCTCAGCCCGGGCAGGCACTTGGCTGTCCCAGCCAGGTTCTCAGCGTAGTTTGGTATGTTTTTAAAACTGTCTTCTTGGTGTGTCGGTCTCCATCCAGTGCTTCTCTATTGAATATCAGAGCTCTTGCCCAGAGGCAGCAGCTCCGCACTACCGTTTATGCCCACCCTAGAACCCCGAGCCACAAGACCCAGCCACAGGCTGTGCCCCGGGGACTCAGCACAAGTGCTCAGATTACAGCCTTGGCCTGGTCTTCACCCTCTAAGTCGTTCCAGGCTTTCCAGCCTCGCTTGCTCTGGCTGTTTATGATTCTTGCCCCCATCGTTCACTTGCCACCTCCTAATTGTGGTGTGCAGGTCTCCTGATTTCCCGAGCTTATCTGTAACATTATTAAAAACAATCTCTCTCTCTCTCTCTCTCTCTCTCTCTCTCTCTCTCACACACACACACACACACACACACACCCCACAATACTGAAAAACAAAGTAAAACAAGATTTTAAAAAATCCCAATATCGGTAGATTTCTCATACACAGCTGTGAGGATTAAGTAAAATAACTAACGAAAGGCACATGGTAGGTGCTCCTAAGTGGTAGTTGTTACTGTTATATATTATTATTAATTACATTTTAAAGTATTAAAATGTGTTAACACTTTAAATAATACATTTAAGGCTGTAACCATTCCTCTAGGAATAGATATATGGACACTGAAGATGGTATGATTTAGCAGAAAAAGTGTGGCCTTTGGAAATTTGAACATGCACCTATATTCAGATCCTGGTAACGTGGTATATAAACTGTGTGACCTTGGGGAAAAAACCTTTAAGTCCCAGCTTCCTTGCCTGTGATGGGGAGTAATGATAGTATTAGGTTCAACCATATGATTTGCAAATATATGTGTGTCTGGTTATTATCCTATAAAATAACAATTTCATATGGCTCAACCTCCAATGCCCACCTCATAGAGTTGCTCATAAGAGTTGAAAATAATTTATGGGACATGTCCAGCACAGAGCCTGTACTGCAGGCCGTCAGGTCACTTGGGAAGCCATTGTCGCAATACAAGTGAGAAATGATCAGAAATGTCAGAATTTGGTGACTGTGTGGAAGAAGATAGCAGCTAGGGTAATCCCAGATTTCTGGCTTGGGGACACAGGTGGATGGTGGTAATGTTTACTGATAGAGGGAGCACAGGAAGAGTAGATTTGAAGAAAAATACTGTAAGTTTAGTTTTGGACCTGTCACATTTGATGTGTCTAATTATATGGGTCTGCATATAGAGTGGGGAGTTCTCCACATTCAGGGCATACTTGGAACTTCCAGGATTAGCTTTTGAAATAATGTTACCTGTGATCCCAGATACAACATGACAGCTTTGAACAAATTGAGACAGCAGGCGTGCTCCCCGATGCATTTGTGAGTCACGCTCTTGCAAGGCTCTTCCTGGTCTGGGCAGGGACAGAGCAGGCAGGAGAATCTCGGGTTGAGGGAGGTATTTCCCCTGCCTCCAAGGAGTTAGCAGTGTATTTGCTCTGCCTCTTTTTTGTAGGGTCTTGGAGTATGGGGAAAAACCTCTAGTTACAAAGTCTAAAAATGAAATGCTATTACTTTTCTTGTAGGATCAGATCTCATGTACACATATTGATGTGCCTAGCTCAGTGCCTGGTGCTGATCAATACTGCAATTGATCAATACTGCTAGTTTAACCAAAAGAGCATTGGGAGGGAGGACACCTAGTTTGAATGCTGCAAAAGTACACATTGATACTCTTGCATTTAAACAAGAGAACAAAAAAAACGTTAGTGAGTAAATTATGGCAGGAATGCAAGGGTGGACTGTGGTATCAGGAGAGAGGGAAAGCTGGGGCCTGTGGTCTGAAGTGCTTTTGCCTATAATCAGTCATACATGTTTGGAAGTGAGCTGAAGATTACTTAGCCAGTTCATTAGCAGGAAATCCTCACTATTGGAAAAACGATTTTAGCTGGAAGGGGAGCTTACTCAGCAATGGCGTGTTATGTTCTGGGTGGGCTCAGCTGTGAAGCCTTCTGGGCTCTCAATAGGAGACTGCAGGAAGAAGGAGGGTGAGGCTGGGAGGCGGGAGAGATTGGCAGGCCGTGTGCTGCACCCTGATGGGGTGGCCCCAAGGAAAACAGAGAACATGAGGCTGGCACCCCAAAGGGCCCTGGGAACCCCAGGGGAGAGCATCAGAGGATAGCATAGGCAGGCATTTAGACTCCAGCCAGGAGATGGGGGTGAGGTGAGCCTCAGTCGGGATTCTAGAGGGATTGGAAACCAAAGCAGACCCATACAAACGAAATAATAAAAATAGTACTGTGTTCAATGCAAATGCAAGGTATTATTGAATCCTCACAAAACCATAGGGACCACACACCATCCTTTCTGTATTGCAGGTGATGATATTGAAGTCCAGAGGGGGTTTGAAGCTTGATCAGGGTCCCACAGCTAGGGAGGAACTGAGCTAAGCTCTGAGCACAGGTCTCTCTGACACTGAAGCCCATGCCCTCTACTCTGTTGCTCCCCTCAGACACCTGGATGTGTGGACTCAGTGGTGGTGGGGAGTCGCAACCTGGGGCCCCCACATGCTCTGGGATCAACTGAGGCCCTTAGGATGCTAGACTTCAGGCCAAAAAAACACAGCTTAGAGCCCATGAGGTAGGGGGATTAGGTAGGGCTAGGGAGAAGCTGGCTCCCACTGGACCTGTGGGCTCGCCAGGCTGGTGTCCTCGCTCCCCTCAGCTCCAGCTGAGAGGAAAATGGACAGTCTCACAACTGGCTGGTTCCTTCCTATTAAGCATGCTTTATTGTTCCAGGAGTGTTCTAGAGTGGCTTTGTGATCTTTCACTACTGATGGATACATTACGGCCCTCATAAAGTGGCTGTTCTCCAAAAGTGGGATCTATTAAATTGCTTTAGCAACAGCCTAGATTTGGGGTACAGCATGTGAGAAGGCTGATCCCTGCCCCTCAGTTTTCCTGAGCAGACGCACCAGCTTCCCAAGCAGCCATGTATGTGATGCGGTGTCTACCTCCTGGTGAATTTGAGAGTATCTTCAAAGGAAGGGCAGCTTGGGCCCAGGACTGATGCTTTGGTTTTACCTTCTAGCTGACTGTAGACTCTGTGCTTGACTCTCTGGGCCTCGATTTCCTCATTCTCTGTAGAATGGAAATTTGAAGATTAAAGTAATATCTCTGCAAAGCCTCAAAATTTATTTATTTGTTTGTTTGCTTGTTTTTGAGTTGGGCTCCTACTCTGTTGTCCAAGCTGGAGTGCAGTGGCACAAGCAAGGCTCACTACATCCTTGACTTTCTGGGGTCAAGTGATCCTTCCACCTCAGCCTCCCAAGTAGCTGGAACTACAGGTGAGCACCACCACAACTGGCTATTTTTTTTATTTTTAGTAGAGACAAGATTTTGCTATGTTGCCCAGGCTGGTTTCGAACTCCTGTGCTCAAGCAATCCTCCCACCTCAGCCTCCCAAAGTCCTGGGATTCCAGGCATGAGCCACCACACCTGGCCTGCATCCAAATATGTATAATAGCACCAAACAAATATTGTGTTACTATTCAAAACGAGGAGAGAGTACTTATTCCATGTTTTCTTCTGAAAACCCTTTGCAGATGCCTGAATTAATTATGGTAGAAAGAACTTTGGGCTGGAAACCTGGAGATTTTATGTTTTAGTTCTGGCTCTGCCACTAGTTGTATGACCTTGGGCAAGGCTGCTTGCCCCTTGGCCTCAGTTTCTTTGTTAATAAAGTATGTGTGAGCACGCAGTGATGATTCCTTCCTGGATTTTAAGGGGCTGGTTGGGAAGATACAGGTAGCTCAATGTGGAGAAAGACTTTGGAAAGGAAAAGATCTTTGTGTGGAGGGTTGGAGGCCAGGAAAGGATTCTGAGGGAACTTTCCAGCTGGGCTGTAGATGATGGGCAGGAGCTCTACAAGCAGAGAAGGGGCAGAGAGGCCAATGGAGGCCGAGGGGAAGTCTGTGTAAAGGCATCAAGGTCTGAGAGGGGACGGCAGGAAACGAGGCAGCTGGGGCAATTGGGCCTCCCAGGCCATTCCCCAGAGTTGCACATGAGGGGTCAGCTCCTGCTTCCTGGGACCCACTGATGCTTTTTTTAAACTGCTCAAGTCAACTCGGGACGCTCATCCGTGGTAAGCCAGACAGGGTTGTTTTCTTCGCCACTTGGGTTTTCTTTTTTTTTTTGAGTTGGAGTCTCACTCTGTTGCCCAGACTGGAATGCAGTGGCCGCTCCTGGCCACTGCAGCTTCGACCTGCTGGGCTCAGGCGACCCTTCTGCCTCAGCCTTCCAAGTAGCTGGAACTACAGGTGTGTGCTACCACGCCCAGCTAATTTTTGATTTATTGTAGGTTTTCTTAACTGGAACTCTTCAAAAGCCAGGGAGTGGTGAAACTATTTGGCCACATGGTGGCCGGTGCTGCTCCTTTCCACGGGGCCGGCGGTCCCCCCACTCACCCCCGAACTGAGAGATTTCTCTGGCTATCCCTCCTCCAGTTCAAACAGTCCACACCTGAGTTTCAAATCTGAGCCTCACCCCTGCCAGGCAGCAGCTCTTATTCTTGCTGAGATTGAGTTATTGTAACAAAATCAATCGCATCTGGGAGATTTCAGCCAACACGGTCTGGTTCCAATGAAGAGTCGAGGGCTTGAGAAATAAGATTATCGGGTCCTGAATTAGCCCTGTGACTTGAGTTGCGCAAATCACACTCATCTGATGAAGTGAACTCGTCATCCTCACCCACTTTCGTTGAATGAGACCTGCTTCTCCTCTTGCGGTCCCTACATCTCAAAATGGTGCCATCACCCCCACCAGATTGCCGAAGTCTCAAATCCTGAGATCATCCATGACCCCATCCTTTCTCTCTCCCCCCTCACACCTTTTCAGTCACCAGGTGCCATGATGCTACCTCTTCTCTATCTCGTTTCCCTGTTTTAACCCCGTTGCCCCAGCCCCAGCTCAGGCCTTCGGGATTTTGGCAGCCTCAGGATCTTCCTGTCCTTCCAAATCGCCTTCCCCACAGGTGCCCTGGTGATGTGGCTACCCATCACTCAGTTGAAAATCCACCTGTTGCCTGCAGATCAAGTACAAATACAAGATGTTTTGCGGTCTTTTCTGCCTGTTTCAGCCTCTGGTTCCCAGGGTGCTTTTCTTCCTCTCCATACTTCCCCGGGCTAACCTGGCCCATCACGAAGGCCTCAGTTACCATCAGGGGCCTGACGACCCCTGACCTCACCCAAGCTCCAACACACCTGTCCAGGTGTCTACAGAGCCCCTACAGCTGCAACACCTCTGGGTTCCTCTGTGGGGCTCATCACCTTCCCCTGCCTCCCCTAAGTCTTTCTCCCTCCCCTCAAATTCCCTGTGCATCTGCCTAGACACTGGAAGCTATCCTGTCTGCTCCTGTTTCCCTCCCCTGGTCACCTTTCTGTTGCTTTTACCCACTTCCTTCCGACTCCACTGCGAGCCTTAGTTTGGGCTGTCCCTCTCTGCCCCAGACCATCTGCCTCCTCCAGCACGTCGTCAGTAGCCAGAGGGATCTTTCTACAAGGCACTTCTGATTAAGTTGCTTCCTTCTCAAAACTCTTCAGGGAATTCCCATCACTTCAGGATATCGGCCAAGCTCCCTAAAACAATATTCAAGGCCCTTTCTAACCTGTCCCTACACCATACCCAAGCTTGATCTTTCTCCATCCCCTTCCTCACTCACATTCCTCATTCATTCTGGAAATGGGCTCTGGAACCTGCCTGCTTGGCTTCAAATCCCTGGCTCCATGATCTATTGGCTGTGCAATCTTTGGCAAGTTACTTGACATCTCTAGGCCTCTGTCTCCTTATCTGTAAGATAGGACTGTTGTGAGGATTAAATGAGGTGATACATATAAAGCACTTAGCACAGTGCCTGGCCCGTGGCAAGCACTCAGTACATGTATGTTAACAATATTGTTGCTGTTATCTGGCTCTTGCTGACTTCAGTAAGTGGGCTTTCCCCACTTTACCCCCTTTCTGTTCTGCGGCCATCAGAACTATTTGCAGTCCCCCAGATGTACCTGCTCTTTTCTGCCTTCATGAAAGCTCACAGAGGCATGTGATCCACTCCAGTCCTTTCTCTGGGCCTCACTGCTTTAACCCTCCACTCTACCGTCACTGGCCCTTTTTGTGCTTCCTGTCTGGCCCTGGGTAACCTAACTGCAGTCTGCCTTCAGTCTGGACTCAGAATTGCCTTGAACATTGAGAGTAGGACTTTACCCTCGGTACCAGGCCTAGTCCCCTGGGGCTGGCAGGGCTGGGCCCTGCACCCCGTCCAGTGTGCACTTTGTGACATTGAGTTTGTCTACCAGAGGCTTGTTTTTGCTTAAGATCTTCAGCGTGTGCCTGTGACCCCAAGGGTCTGAGTTGCTAAGATTGAATGCAAATTCACCTGAGTGACAAAGGGCTGCTCTAACTGGCTTTGACTTCCCTGGTATTACAGACATATTATTTCTTCAAAAATTGTCCTCTTCCCCCGCCTCACTGCTAATAATGTTTTGTGGCTGGTATTACAGGTGCTGAATTTCTCCCTCCAAATATTTTAGCTTGCTTCCCCCAAATGTCCAGCTGACTTCCTCCTCCAATGCCTCATAAATCTCTGATCCAAATCTCCTGCTCTTATAGATCATCCCAATGTGCTGATCCTAACAGCAGAGCAGGAACTCTCTGGTGTGATTAATGTCACTGTGTGCTTGTAACACAGCCTTCAACTGTGGGGATGTCAAGATAAATCCTTGTTCAACACTTGTTAGCTGGCTGAAGCCAGAGACCTTAGTGTGACCCCTTTATTTTATAGGTGAATACAACAGAGCCCAGACGATTAGGTGACCTTCTCAAGGTGACACAGTCAGAACTTACCTAATCAATTTGGGACTAAAATTCACATTTTCTATTTTTCACTTCATTACTTTTCCTAACTTGCCAAAAGCTATGTCTTTTATTTTAAAAATTTTAAATTAAAAATTGTGGTAAAATATACTTAACAAAATTTACCAGATTAATCATTTTACATGTACATTATGCATACACTAAGTATACAGTGGTATTAAGTACATTTGCATTGTTGTGCAACCATCACCACCATCCATCTTCAGAACTTTTTTCATCTTGCAAAACTGAAACTCTGTGCCTATTGAACACTAACACTTCATTCTCTCCAAACCCAGTGCCGGACACCCACCGTGACACTTCCTGTCTTTATGAATTTGACAACTCTAGGTGTCACGTAGAAGTGCAGTCATACAGTATTTGTCTTTTTGTGTCTGACTTATTTCACTTAGCATAACGTCCTCAAGATACATCCATGTTGTAGCATATCTCAGAATTTTCTTCCTTCTTAAGGCTGAATAATATTCCATTTGTAGTGGTGCTTCTTTAAGACCACTTTAACATCTTAATCTTTAAGACCACTTTAACATCTTAATCTTGCAGAGTATCTTACTGCAAAGTAGTGTTTGAATTTTGAACAAGGTGACTTTCCCAGTCACATTTCCTAAATACCCACTAGGGGGCAGTAAAAGATGCATAAATTTTTCAACAGGCTCGGTGAGCGCCAAGCAATCAGACCTGTGTGTATCTCTTTCAGCCATCCATGTATACAGTTACAAGATAAGGGATTTCACGTCCAACAGCAGGTTTGGATAAAACTAGAGATATCATCAGTTGTAGCCTAAGTGCAAGTCTTCCTCACATGCCAGCTAACGCCAATGCAGAACACTTCATTCAATATGCTGGTTTCAGATTGAATGTTTATTTAATTAACTTTAGTCCAGTGTTTCTCAGACAGAGGGCACATCAGATCACCCATGGTGATTTTTGCAAAATACACATGCCTATGTCTTATCCTAGATCGATTAAATAAGAATTTCTGGGTTGGGGCCCAGGGATATAGACTATATTTTCATTCTGGTTCATGACTTCTTTTTAAGAACCAGTGCATTCATTTTTAACTTTAATAATGGAGAGGACGGAGGGAACGTCACTCTTGAGTAAAACCTCAGAGGAGACTGAATATGAATACTGAAAAAAATCTTTCTCTTTTTAAAGAGAAGTGGCTGAAGGGTCTGGTGGCCATGGAAACCACATCTGAACAACTGTGAGGCTTATCCTATATATTGTACCTGTATTTTGACAAGCTTGGAACCCAGACAGAAGATCTGAAACTGGGACAGTCCCACCAACTGTGGACCTACGGATATAGTTTCAAGTCCGCCATGCTTGGGGTCAGACACTTTAGTGTGAAGCCAGAGCTCAGATGTCAATACTGTCTGATATAGTAACAGAATCTTCCCTAGAGTGAAAAAAGGGAAAAGAGACCCTTAATTTTATCTTATCAGAGGTAAAAATGGTATAGCAAACTTGGGGTGTGGTCAGGAGACCTCAGTTCTCATCTCAGCCATCCTCCTAGCCAGTTATGGAGCCCAAGGCAGGACGTGTCACCTCCCTGAGCCTGCTTCTCCTTTGGATCATGAGAGGACTGGGTGCTGTTGATCTCCGAGGATCCTTTGAGTTCTAAAAATTCAATTATTCTATTAGTGTTAATAATCTTGATTTGTATGGCACTATTCTGGTAAAGAGCAGAAGAAATATTCAGCAGTGCAATGAATGACAGAGACTATTGACCACGTAGTTTAATTTATTTAAGGCATATATACCGAATTCAAAGGAGAAAATATTGCTCCTGATAATATATTGTAATGTTAGTATCTTTGGCGTAGCAAAAGCATTCTAGAGGGAAAAATTACCCATCAGCACAAACTTGACATTTTTCACTTCTTGATCCGTAACTGCCATTTGTCCAGCATGCTTATATTTACTACAAGGGGTCGAGTGTACGCATGCTTTGGAGGAATACTAAATAACTACACAAACATCAAGGTCACTATTGCAAGAAAGGCTCCATGGAAGGCCCTGGGAGGCTTGCATTGATCTCTTGTGAAGTTCCATTCTCGGATCCTGCTGACAGGGGGAAACAATTGATATGGCCCATTATTAAGGCTTTAAGTGTTTCTCCATTGTTAAAGATCTTTTACAAGCTGGGAATAACTGAAAGTGCTCAAGGAATTGGCATAAGCTTCATTTAGAAATTTAGGCTGGTCAAAAAGATAGATACAACCAGGGTACAGCTGTCCCGAGTGTGGCTCATGCAGCGAAGGCAGAGGGCCGCGGTGGGGCTGGGCGCTGGGGACACCACCAAGCCGGCTGCTGCAGGCTCTGCTCTCAGAGTTCAGAAGGGAACATTCACACCAGAAGCTGCAGAAAGCCCCACTCCCCTTCCCAGTTCATCTTTCCGTTTCCTGCAGCTTGTCTCTCTTGCCGCATAAGTCCACACGCTCTCCACAGCTGTATAACACAGCGCATCAGTGTCAGGGCAATGGGCATGGCTGAATGATGCAGACCCATAGTTTCAGACTAACTATCTGGACTGGTTCAGAGCCCAGATAGTTAATTTCGTGAGTGTCCTGCTGCCCTAGAGCGGGGCAGAGAGCGAATGCTGTGGATGGCAGAATCGAGTTTCAAAATCTCTCAACAGACAGAAGGGCTGGCCATGTTCACTAGATGAAACTAAGGTAGAATGTAAACGATAAAATAAATGCTTCCTGTGTACCAGTTCTGTGTTTGGTATTGTGCTTGGCCCTTGGCACATTTTAGTTTGCTTCATCTTTACAAAGACCCAGCGAGGGCAGGTAGTTATATCCCTGTTTGTAAAGTGAGGAAACCAAGGCATGGTGGTAGAGAGGAAGATGGTATAGAACAGCGCAGTACCTTGCTCTAGAGTCAGCAATCTGGATTCCAATCCCATTTCAGCCCCCAAGTTAGCTGGCAGGTCACGTCACTTTCCAAAAATGGCGACAGTGAGTCTTTGTGACTGTCTTTGATGTGATGGGCTCTGTGTCCTGAGCTCTTTGCTTTTGGTATCGCATTTCATTCTCAAAACAATCTTACTCCTATTTCATAGACGAGGAGAGCGCAGATAAGTTCAGTCACTTGCCCAAAAACAGAGTAAGGAGCAGGGCAGGGTTTGGGCCTGGGCCGTCTGACTTCAGCGCCCACACTCTTAGCAACTGCCCCACCCTCCCTGTTCCTGATATAAAAGAGCACAACCATATTTTCTGTGAGGGTTAGATGAGATAATGATGTAAGTGCCTAATATAGTGCCTGGCACATCACCAGGCACTCACAAATGATATTAGATCACCACCATGATTATTCTCAGCATTATTCTTAGTTACATGACTTCTTCAAGGTTAGAGCTAATCACTGGCAAAACTGGATTTGAACCCATGTCTTGTGACTGCCGATCTGCTGCAATCTCCATCTCGCTCTCAAGTACAGGTCTGGGGACATTCCTCATGTCACCAGCTTAGTGCCTTGTTCAGTGTCATCTCCATGGAAGATGCTCAGTGCAGACTCAGATAGGCAGGGATCCTTCTGTCACTCATTGACCAGATCTTTGCGGAGGTCTTATTCTATGTTAGGGGTCCAGAGAGAAAAGTATGGAATGTTGACCATTCTTTTCCCCCCATCTCAGGTTCGAATGGTGAAGGATGATGACCCTTCCTGGAAGCCCACTTTTATTGTGAAACCGGATGGCGGTTGTCAGGGTGATGGAATCTACCTCATTAAAGACCCCAGTGACATCCGCCTGTCAGGGACCCTCCAGAACAGGCCAGCGGTGGTCCAGGAGTACATCTGCAAACCTCTCCTTATCGACAAGCTCAAGTTTGATATTCGTCTGTATGTCTTACTAAAGTCCCTAGACCCCTTAGAGATTTATATAGCCAAAGATGGACTCTCTAGATTTTGTACAGAGCCATATCAAGAGCCCAACCCCAAAAATCTGCACCACATCTTTATGCACTTAACCAACTACTCACTGAACATCCACAGCGGCAACTTCGTTCATTCGGACAGTGCTAGCACGGGCAGCAAAAGGACTTTCTCTAGCATCCTTGGTAGGTTGTCTTCCAAAGGCGTTGACATCAAGAAGGTCTGGTCTGACATCATCTCCTTGGTGATTAAGACTGTTATCGCCCTGACTCCAGAGCTCAAAGTCTTCTACCAGTCGGACATCCCCACAGGGAGGCCAGGCCCCACATGCTTCCAGGTAACCGTCGCCAGCTCCCAGCCTGAGTTCCCAGCCTTGCCTGGCCCAGAGAGGGCTCCCTGGCCTCATGTGGGATGAGCGATGGGGGTGGGGTGGCCAGAGGAGAGGTTACGAGGTGGTTGCTGGTGTGGGCTTTGGTGTGGAACCTAGTTCCAGCTTCCAGCTTTCTATTTGATAGCTGTGTGCTCTGGGGCATGCTATGTCTCTTCTGTCACCTGTAAAATGAGGCTAATGGCACCTACCTCAAAGGACTTTTGTAACAATTAAATGAGATAACATATGTAAGCAGAATACCACTCATTCATTCACTCATTCAACAACTTTTCCCCACGTGCTTAGTAGAGGTCAGGCATTGTCCTAGGTTCTAGTGAGACAGTAAGTCAGGTTGTAAGAGACAAGTAATTTATAAAGAATGACAATATGTTACAAGTGCTAGAATAGAATAAGAAACACATTAGGTGCTGTGAGATTGTGGAGTCATCTAAAATGCTCTGCGTGGGAGTGGAGTGGTCATGGATGGCTTCTCAGAAGAAGTGGCAGTTAAACCAGAAGCTGAAGCAGATTCGATGAAGATGGCAAGACTGGGTAGGGGCAGGCAGGCACAGTGTTCTAGCTGGAGACAGGTTTCAACCTGAAGGTGAGAGGGAAGTGTGGTGTGTCTGAGGCTTGAAAGAGGCTCTGTATGGTTGGAGGGTGGAGTTTGAGGCAGAGATGTGGGGGAGATGAGGTGGGAGAAGGAGGCCATGTCGTGGAGAGCCTGAGGGCAGGGGGGCACTGGAGGATTTTAAGCAGGACACAGATACACTCAGACTTGCATGTTACAAAGAACAAAGTATCTGCAGTGTGGAGAATGGGCTGAGGCAAGGCAGGGAGGGTCCTACTGAGACAGCTGCTTTCATGCAAGCCAGAGAGGATGCTGGCTTGGATGAGGATGGTCTTGGTGGAGATGAAGGGACTAGACAGGTCTGAGTGCCATGTGAGGAGGTAGAAGGACTAGGCTTGGTGACTAGGTCGGACTGGGGAGACAGGAGAGATGGTGGCGGAGAGGGTGAGGAGGAGCCAATGCTGACTGCATGTGGCTTGGGCTTTTGCATAGATGGATAGAAGCCACTGGAAGAGGACCAGACTGTGGGGGTAGGCCGGGAGTTGAACTTGAAGTGGCTGAGTGATACCCAAGTGGAGAGTTTGAGTGGACGATGGGATATTTGGACCCAGAGTTCAGAAGACAGAGGCGAGGACTCATCGGCATTCAGATGGTGACCCAAGACACGAGAGGCTGTAGGGTGAAGGAAAGCTTGAGAAGACCCCCATGGGTGCCACCATTTAACTGAGGGACAGGCAGAGGAAAGGGAGCAGTAAAGGAGGCCAAGAAGCAGTGTCCTAAGACATAGAAGGGATATCAGGAGAGAGAGACCTGGAATGCTAAGGAAGAGGCACTCAGAGAAGAAGCAGGCAGGGGTCAGCCTCGTCAAGTGCTGCTGAGATGCCAGGCAAGATCAGCACCGACGCTGGCCATCGTATTTACTAACAAGGAGTTTACGGAACTTCAGTGAGACGCGTCTTTGGCAGAGGGATGGGGCCAGGGCCCAGAATGTAGTGAACTAAGCCAGCGTGTGGGAGGGAAGGAGGTGGGGAAAGAGGGTAGAGCCTGCTTTCAGGTCATTCAGCTGTGACAGTGGGGAATGGGACGTGGAGCCCAGACACTCAGTGGGGACATACTTTCCCACCACCAGAGGAGTCAGCATGAAGAAGAGAAGAGAAGAAGGGGCATGTCTGGGACCCTCTCCCTGTAGTCTTAAAAGCTATTTTGTAGAATGTGTGGGCTGCATTTGTGAGTCAGGAAGCAGAACAACAGAATGATCATCCCAAGCCCACCTCCCAAGCCAAGACCTCCAATCAGTGTGCCTCTCCCTAGCCCGTTTCCCTCCCCAACCCTGAGGTAGCCATTGTTCTGAATTTTGTGTTTAACATTTCTTTGCTTAAAAAAATACTTGTATTATGTGTGAATGTATCCCTAACAATGCATTGTTCTGTTTTGCTTGTTGTTGAGTTTTATAAAAATGCTGTTACAAAGTGTGGAGTCTTCTGCAACATTCTTTTCCACTGCACGCAGTGTTTCAAAGATCCACCCGTGCCGAAGGAGGTCATTGGGACTGTTCCATTTACACTGTTGTATATGTAAATCTTCACAATTTATTTATCAGTTCTTCTGTCAAGAGACATTTGGGTTTTTTCTTGTCTGTGGCAGGAGGGTAACAGGCCTCATAAGACACAGAGTGAGAAGGGAGGGAACGGGCAGTGTCTCTAATGGGTGGGGCCTCATTCAGCAGCAGATGAGATGACCAGTCTGGAAGTTCAGCCCCAAACCCAGAGAGGCTACCCTGGGGGCTGAGCACCAATCAGCAGGATTTCCAGGCAGACTGGTAGGACCCTTTGGAGGGAAATTCAGGCAGTGATCAGTACCAGGAGGGGGGAATTGTCATCTGGAGATCTGTCCTTAGGCACTTGGACCCCAGGTCTTTGTTGTCCAGGCAGGACGTCCAACTTGGCCATTGGGGAGGTGGTGTAAAATATCAGAAAGGACAAGAGGGCAGAACTCAGAGAGAGGACCAGAGAAAATAAGTCTTGGCCTGAGCCATCAAAAAGTTAAGGCGAAGGAGACAAGTTGCAACGTGGACACATCCAGGGGTCATTCTGGAGGACTGTGTGGTCACATCTGTGCAACAGTGACAGCTATTCCAGGAGTCCGGCATGCATGGCCAAGCCGCAGAGCTCTGGTATAGTCCAAGAGGCAGCGGGGAGGGCCAGGCTGGTTGTTTTGCTGCTTGTCTTGCTATGACCGGGCGGCATGGGGCGGCCATCGGGTGGAACAAGGGGCCCACGCTGTGGGGAGCTGGAGGGCAGACAGGCAGGGAGCTGCTGGTTTGGACAGATTATGCCTAGCCATGGAACCACAGCCTTGTGACCGTTCCCCACGGCTGACCACACTAAGTGCTTCCAGGCCTAGGGAGAGGCAGAGTGCAGGAGAGAAGCAAAGCTCAAAGAAGAGTTCTTCCTCGTACCAGTTTCTTCACTTCCCTGAGCCTATTTCCTCCTCTGCAAACCACCTACACTCACGTCCCTACCTGCCTCTTTAGGAGTATTGTGAAGTAATGTCAGGGAAAATGCTTTGACTGGGTATAAAGTGTCAGCTGCTTGGAATTCGCTACTATACATTACAACTACAGTGATTGAGAGAGAAGACAGTATCCCTTCCTCCTTGGAGACCTCTCTTTATTCTTATCATTTGATAGAACACTTGTTAGTTTGGGTCTCAAATTCCTGAATTGACTTGGAACCCAAAGATTTAGGGACATAGTATGGCTCTGCCTTTTTTATTTTTGAGTCAGAGTCTCACTCTGTTGCCCAGGCTGGAGTACAGTTGCACACTTACGGCCACTGCAGCCTCAACCTCCTGGGCTCAGACAGCCTTCCACCTCAGCCTTCTAAGCAGATGAAACTACAGGCGCATGCCACAAGACCCAGCTGATTTTTTTGATTTATTGTAGAGATGAGGTCTTGCTAAGTTGCCCAGGCTGGTCTCAACCCCTGGGTTCAGGCAATCCTCTTTCTTCCACCCCCCAAAGTGCGGGGATTACAGGCATGAGCCACTGTGTCTGGCAGACTTGCTGTGTGATCTTGCTTAAGTCACTTAACTTCTTTGTGTCTCAGTTTCTTCACTTGCCTCACAGGATTTTTATGCAGCTCCAACAAAGTGAAGACCAAGAAGGGCTTTGCAAATTCTGGTGTTCTGTGCAGCTGTGACACAGTATTTCTTTGCCGTGCAGCCCCTCTTGCTTGCAGCCCAAGCTTGGCCCAGATTGCAGCATTCCAGAACACAAACTCTAGCCAAAAAAATTATATTTCTCTTCAACATGTGACTGTGACCCCTTTCCAATCATAGCCACAATAACTACTTGGGAAACTGTGATGGCCTGGAGCAGCTGCTGGCACAGTTTGGGCTGTGGGCAGGTTTCCTGTAATCTGCTGCTGAGGAACGTTGCTGCCCTGTCATTCTGGCCTGTTCCCTGTCATTGGCCAGGCAGCCCCCAGTAACATATTCTCATGTCAGTCTTCCTGAGGGCACCAGTGTCACTCTGGCTTGAACAGCAAAGCCCATCTGAGTGTAGATGATTCATATGGCAGAAATACACATGCAGAGGAAAGGGCTGCAGCTCAGCTTTCAAGGACATTCTTGCCCAATTCCATTGTGTGGGCCATGTCTTCTTCACACTCCCTGTGTTTAATTCCCTCCATGGTCCACGATCCTTTCTCTTAGATGTCTGGAAGAATCTCCGTTCCTGCATCCTAGGATATTCCTCCTCTCTTCTTCATTCTTTTTTTTATCTTCTTTTTACCCTTCAGCCCAGGCATTACAATGGGAGGAGGCCAGGAAGCAGTGTAGTGGTCAGGACTTGGGTCTGGTTTTCAGACGCCCTGGGCATGTACTCATGCCAGCTCTTCTTTCCAGCAACTCTTGCCAGTGAGCTGGCAAGTTAGTCTTCCCTACCCTGTTTCCTTATCTGCAAATAGAGATCATATCTGTATCTACCTCACAGAGTTGTAAGCTCAAATAAGAGAAGGCTAGGAGGAATGCTCAGCACAGTACCTGACATATAGTAATCACTTAATAAATGAGAGTTTTAATGATTCTTACGTTATCTATTATCTGTAACTACAACAGCTATCAAATTTGCAGATGATGAAGTGTCTTGAAGTTATAGGAAACCATGAAACATTCACATTTTAAACTTATCTGGAACACCAGTGTTCCAAGGAGCATAGTTTGAAAACCAGGCCCTTAGCCTATCATTTGTCACCTCCCAGTCTGGCTTCCTTGTAGCCCCCCTAAGCCCTGCAGTCCTGCAAAACTGATCTGATTCCCATCTCTCAGGCATCATCTGTGCCTTCCCAGTTCTGCCCTGTTGTTCTCATCTGCCTTGGCTGACCTGGCATACTCTCTCCTTCTCACTGTTTTTTGTAGTTCAAGGCCTTCCAACATGCTGCTCAACTCCTACCTTCTTTGTAGAGCCTTCTTTGACCATTCCTGATATTGAAGCTGTTTTCCCTTTGGGCTCAAACACATTCCCTGGACACCTGCTGAGACAAGCCCTGAGCTAGCTATGGCCGTGTAGTTATGGATAAAACAAGATCCCTGCTCCTGGGGGTGGGGGGGCGGTGTACAGTGTAGCAGGGAAGACTAACACATGAGAACTACAATTCCTTATAAGAAATGCTACAAGAGGGCACAAACAGAATGCTGGGAGAGCACAGAAAAGGGAGTCATTAACTTTACCTAACTCAGTCAGGGGAGGCTTCCGACAGGGAGGAAGCTTTAGCTTAGTTCTACCTTAGTGGGTAGGGATGATTCTTCCCAGGGATGAGGATTGCTCTAGACCCACCCTGTGAGGCATGAGGAAGAATCTGCCCAGCAGAAGGTGGGAGACATACACTCTCCCAGTTTCCCTCCTACCGTCTCAGCCTCCTCTTCTGGACTGTCAGTACTGGAGATCCCTAGGGCTCAATCCTTGGAAATGTGCCCTCTTACCTACAATCACATCTTACTTTGCCCCCAGCCTCAAGTACCAGCTGTATGCTGCTGACTCTTACCTTGGTTTTCCAGTCTTGACCTCTCCTTCACCTCCAGACTGGCATATCCATACCCACTTTAACTTTCTACCTGGATAGCTAGTGGACATCAAACTCTTAATGTGTCCAAAATCAAACTCTTGACTTCCCTCCCAAACCTATTCTCCAGTGTCTTTCCTGATTCAATAAATAAACAGCATTCGGTTACTCAAGCACCCTTATTCCCTCTGTTCCCTTCCTACCTCCAATCCATAAGCAGCTCTTGTGAACATTCTTAACACATACCCTAAATGTAACCAACTCTACTGCTGCTATGCCAGTCTAGGTGGCCATCACCTTGCACTCGAACTATCTCAATAGCCTCCTGAGTGCCATCCCTCTTTCCACCCTTGCTGCCTATAACCTATTGTCCTCACTGTAGGCAAAATGCTGCTTTAAAACATAAGTTGAATCCAGTTACTTCCCCTGATAAAACCTTCCAATGGCTTTTTCATTGTACTTAAAACCCTAGCTCCTGACCGTGGTCTACAAGATGCTACAACACCTGTCCCTTGTCTTTCTATCTGTCCTTATCCCTGGCCACTCTCCGTCTTGCTGCCTCCTTGCTGTTCTTCAGAAGTGGCCTTCATTCTTGCTGTTCCCTCTGCCTGTAGTGCTCTTCCCCAGCTCTTGAAAAACAACTTATTCTCTCACTCCATTCAATCCCTGTCCATATGTCACCTCCTGAGATTCTTGCTTGTGGTCATGATGGAGGAACAAAGACTGAACTTAGCCTCCTTCTGCAAACAACTAGACTACCAGAAGTATATATGAATATGTATAAGAAATAAGTGTTTTCAGGCTTTGGACAACAGACAGCTCAGCACTGCGATCCCTGAGAAAAGAGGGAAAAAAGGCCAAGGTGAGTCCTGCGATTGCCTCAGCTTTTTGTCTGGGGACAATTTTCAGAACATGGGTACAAGGAAAGTGTACCTACACAGAGCCCAGTGATCTCAGCGATTTGAGGAGAGGGAGATAGAAGTTTGGGAAAGCTGAGGTGGCTGGAAGCTGTGGGGCAGACTATGGAAAGCAAAGAGTTAAGCAGAAGAGCTCCGGAAATCTGTACAGGATCGCTGGGAGTCTGTGGAGGCCCAGGCCGTGCATGTGTGGAGTGCTGCTCCACAAAGCTGAGTAAGAAGTGACCTGGGAGCTGGCAAGCTCAACTATTTCCAGGGCTCATGCACTCAGGGAAGTGTTCAAACTCTGAGCAGCAAGGTGGAGAGTCCTTGGTGATGACAGGAGCATTCTAAGGAGATTCCAAAGGAGTTCTGCCTTAGTGGGTTGGGATGATTCTTCCCTGGGATGAGGGTTACTCCAGAGCCACCCTGTTCACCTTAAACAGCAGGCTTCGAAGGTGTCAGGCTAATGTGCAAATGACTGACTGCCAAAACAGAGCACTTTAAAAGGAAAATGCAATCCAGACAGTCAGCATTGAAACATCACAGTGCCCAGAATTCAATTAAAACAAAAAGTCTAGCCAGGCATGGTGGCATGTGCTTGTAGTCACAGCTATTCAGGAGACTGAGGTGGGAGGATCACTTGAGCACAGGAGTTTGAGGCTGTGGTGAGCTGCGACCACACCACTGCATTCCAGCCTGGGTGACAGAGTGAGACTCCAACTCAAATAAATAAATAAGTCACTAAAAATTCCACAAAGCAGGAAAAGGTAACCTATACTAATGGGGAAAATCATTTAAGAGAAACACCAAAAATATCAGGAATGATGAAACTAGTAGGAAAAAGATATTAAAACCACTATTATAATGATATACAAGCGTTTAAGGGAAATAGCTTAATGAAGAGAGAAATGGAAGCTATTAAAAAGAACCAAATGGAGCTTCTAGAAAAGAAAACACAATCTCTGAAATGAAAATTTCACTGGATGAGATTAACAACAAATTAAACACTGAAGAAGAAATCAGTGAACTTGAAGACATAGCAATAGATTCTATCCGAAATTGAACAGAAAGAGAAAAATGACAAGGAAAAACAAAAAAGTATTCTACCATATGTGCAAATGAAGTCCTGGGGCAGAGGAGAGAAGGGATGCACAGAGAAACATTTAAAGAAATAAATAATGGCATTTAGAGAAATAAATAAAAACTATCAACCCCAAATCCAAGAAGCTCAAGAAACCCCAAGTGACACACACACACACACACACACACACACACACACACACATACACACACCCCAAGGCTTATAATCAAATTGTGGAAAACCAGTGATGATAAGAAAATCCTAAAAGCAAATAGAAAGAAAGGGCACAGTACATCCAGAAGAACAAATAATTGCAATGTTCTCATCAGAAACTGCTGTAACCAGAAGACAACGGAATGACAAATGTCAGCTCCTTAAAAAAGCCTTCCTTGGCCCTCCTGTCTAGATCACCAAGCCCTCCCCTCCACCCACTGTATCACACTCTGGGTTGCTTTCATGATTGACTTGCTCGTGGTCTCTCTCTCTCTCTCACTGCTTTAAAATGTAAGCTCCGAGAGGGTGGGAGCTTTGTCTTTTCACTGCTTTATCTCCAATGCCAAGAACAGGGCCTGCTGTTTAGGAGGTGCTCTATAAATATTTGATAAAGAAAATAATGACTTCGGGCAGAAAGGCAGAGAACAGTAGAGAAGCCTAGGACTGCTCATGGTTCCACACAGTTAGAGCCCCAGGTGTGTGGAATGAGTGCGAGGTCGTCGAGCTGGAGTGTTAAGGCAGGTGTCAGATCATAGAGCAATCTGTAGGACACGCTGTGGGACTCGGACTTCGTGCTGTGGGCAGGAACTTAGGCAGAGGAGTGTTCAAATTCGATTTGCATTTTAGAAAAATGACTCTGGCAGCCCCTTGGACCAGATGAATTAAGAGGGAGGTGAATCTGAGAGCAGGAAAGAGGTGAGAGATGGTGTAGACCTGTGGAGAATAGCAGCATGTGGATGGGCCAGATCTAGAAAACTCTTTAGGAGGTAAAGTGTGCAGGAGTTGGTGGTCAGCTAGAGGTAAGGAGTGAAGGGAAAAGCTTCAACTCGTGTCATCGAGTGGATAAGGAACACAGGGAGCAAAGCAAGTTTTAGAGAAAGAGCATGTATTCTTTATCTATTGCCATGTAACAAATTACCCAAAACATAGCAACTTAAACAAATATCCATCATCTCACAGCTTCTTTGGGTCAGGAATCTAGGCTTACCTGCCTGCCTCTGGCTCCAATTCTCTTGCATGGCTGCAATCCATCCACACTTTGGTCAGGGCTGTAGTCATCTCAGGGCTGGACTGGGGAGAGATCCTCCTCCAAGATCACTCTCATGGTCCTTGCCACCTGGGCTTCTCCAGAGGACAGCTCACTACATGGAAGGTGACTTCCCTCAGAGTGACTGAGCAAGAACAATAGAAGGCACCTCACGATGGAAGCCACACAGTCATTTTCTAGCCTAATCTTAGAAGTGACATCCCATCATTTCTGTTAGAATAGATTCCACTAGGTGCAGCCCACATTCCAGGTGTGTGAGGGAGGATTTCACGAAGGCATAAATACCAAGAGGTGGGATCCTTTGGGCCATCTAGGAGGCTGCTGACCACAGATAGTGAGTTTGGATATGCTGAATCGGAGGGTCAGGACTTCCCAGTTGGAAATACTCTGGATGTAGATGGATGTGTAGGTCTGGAGCTCAGGAGAGGACCCTCTCATTGCAATGTGGCTTGGAGCCTTCGCATGAATTTAAAATGAAAGATTTAGGGCCTTTTCTCTCCGACTTGATTTGAAGCTTCTAGGGGTCAAGGATGAAGAACAAATATCTTTAAATCCACCCAGGTACCCCTCAAAGAAGGTGCTTAACATGTAATTACCGACTGAATTACTTGGGGAAAGCAGAGGATTACATGGTTGAAAAGCTCTCCATTTGACAATTCCTGCTCTGTTGGAGGGACTTGGAGGGTTTTTCCTTTTCCAAGCTATAGGTTCCTGATCTGCACAAAGTGACTATTAAACTAGATTTGTGATTTTTTCAAAAATGTAAGGTTTTCCTGGGAACTCCAGTATGTAAAATAGAGAAAAGTTGATCTGATCTGGTTGGTCTCCCCCTTGGTTCCCAGAAAAGAACCCCATTTTGAAAACCACTGGACCAAGTAAATTTTTGATTTTCTGCCAGTTGGGACAAGATTTTATGACAAGATCAACTCCAAGTTCTCCCTATTCTGTGATTCTGTTTACTGAGATCCATTGTTGCTACATATTTCATTGTACTCTTGACAAAATCATTCATATGTCCTTGAACTTGTGAAGAAATACAATAAAGCTGGCCTTCATTAAACACTTACTGTCATGAACTGTGCAAAATATTTTACGTTACATACCTTTATTTGACCCTCTCCCCTACTAGAGTGTAAGACTTTGTCCAGTTCACATATTTCCAGCAGCTATCATAGTCTTTGGGACATAGAAAGCATTCAATAAATATTTACGAATGAATGAACTAAGGTAAGTAAGTACCATTTATATTTCCATGTTATGGATAAGGAAACTTAGGCTTAGCACTGCTAAGTAACTTGGCTATGGTCACACAAGTTAAAGGCAGAACTAAGACATGAAATTAGCTTCTTGTGACTGTAACACACACTCATGCCGTTTCTTTTTGCTGGAATTAGTGGGAGACTGGAAAGGGAGCTAGTGCTTATTGAGAATATCTTCTATACAATAATCATAGTCCTATGTACTGCTTTTCACTGCCATTCTTTTCATTTTCCAGATGAGGTTCTTGAGGCACAGAAAGGCTAAACACCTTGCCTGGAGTTTTCTAGCAAGTGCAACAGACATCTGGGATTGGAGCCCAGATCTCTTTGACCCCAAAGCTTTCATGTACAAGACCCGATGTATTCAAAAACATGCACCCACATTTAGGTTCCAGAAAATATGCCACTGGTGGTTGTGGGCCATTATGGTTGATGAGACTGTTCCAGCTCCCAGCATTCCTATAGCTTTACAATCATGACACCACTGGGCATGGAACTGAGAAGAGTCCACGAGGCTGAGAAAGTAGAAGTCCAATTTCTAAGACATAGCAAAAAGTGAGAACTGATGACTAAGGATGATAAACGTTGTCACTGCAGCTGCCATTCTCCATGGTCTCATCAACATCACTTGTCTCAGACCAGGTCTGAAGTGAGACTGATGATGTCACCATCTCTAAAAGGCCTCATCACTCACATCCCCTTGTCATATATTATTAAGCAGATCTATAATACATGCAACATTTTCTTCCAAATTTTCATTCCTTTCTTTTCATGACCAGGGAAAGAAAAATACAGTGAGGATGATTTTCCCAACTTCTCATCCTTACTGCCCTTCATTGAAAAATAACTTCATTTCAAATCATCCCCCCAAAATGGTCATTCAGGCTCTGATTGCATTAATAAGGATAAAGCTACAGTTTAGTAATTATCACTTAACAAATGTATATCCTATATAGACAAGGAAATGGATTTCCCTCATCTTCTTTTCTTGAGACCACAGAGGAGAGGCGTCTACAACCGTATCTTTTTCACTTTCCCTCTTTTATTCTCTACTTTTTTGGGCAGACAGGGATGAGGTCTCACTATGTTGTCCAGGCTGATCTCGAACTCCTGGGTCCAAGAGATCCTCCTGCCTCAGCCTCCCAACGTCCTGAGATTACAGGTGTGAGCCACTGCACCTGGCCTCCACATTATATTTTTCAGACTGTGGGGTTCTGCAGAGTATATCTATGTTAGAAACTTTCTAAATTATCACTTCCATAGAGATAACAGGAGCCCTCCTGCAAATCTGACATCCTTGTAGTCTGAATCTAAATCTTATTAGGAGCAGCAATCTCAAGGAGAAGGAAAAGTTATCCTGGTAAAAGGTTATTTCAGGCAGAGTGAACAAGAAGCCTGAGGGTGCCTTGCCCTGATTGCAGGGCATCTAAGAAATTGAAGGAAACCAGAGTGAAACCAGAGGGTAAAGCCTTACCTAAGGCAGCATGCTGGATTTATGAATAGGCAGGCGTCCAACAAATGGTGCTGGACATAGAATTCAGGACAGTCTCATAGGGCCCCATGCTGAGAAGGGCTCTGAGCTTGGTTTAATGCTCTGTTGTCACCATCATGAAATTGTTAATGCTTTTTGAACAAAGGCCCCACATTTTCATCTCACATTGGGTCACACAAACTATGTAGTCAGTCCTGCTTGGGTGTGAAATCCATCTCTGCTGTTTACCAGCTAAGCAGTCTTGGGATATCCATTGGCCTTTCTGAGATTTAGTTTCTACTTCTGCAAAATGGAGAGCATATTCCCTCCTTCAAAAACACTGCCATTCAAATTAAATGAGTCTAAGAATCCTCGGTACATCATATAGTAATTGATGCCTACGAGGTGCCTATATATCAGAATATTAGAATCAATGGGGGATTTTTTTTTTTTTTCAAAATACATTTTTTTCTGGGTTCCACCCTGGGATCTTATGACTCAGTCAGTAGGAGTGGGCTGGGGGATGCAGTGGTTTTAAAAGGGGTTCTTTTGTGACACTGATGTATATATACCCCAGGTTAAAAAGAGCAACGTTGGCCAGGTGCAGTAGTTGTGCCTATAATCCCAACACTTTGTAAGACTGAAGCAGGAGGATTGCTGAGGACAAGAATTCAAGACCAGCCTGGGCAACATAGTGAGACCTCATCTCTATAGAAAATTAAAAAAAAAAAATTAACCCAATATGGTGGTCTATGCCTGTAGTCTCAGCTATTCATGAGGCTGAGGTGAAAGGATCTCCTGAGTCCAGGAGGTGGAGGCTGTTGTGAACTGTGATAGTGCCACTGCAATCCAGCCTGGGGAACAGAGTGAGACCCAGGCTCCAAAAAATAAATAAATAAATGAAAAATAACAAAAAAGCAGAGCTGCCTTAGGATTTCAGAGATCTAGCTAAGAAACAACTTAGTAAAGAATGGCAAGAGAAAAGGCAGTGGAGAAAATTGATGGACTACTACTCATCCTCAGCATAATCAAAAACTTCTTTTTTTTTTTTGAGTTAAAGTCTCACTCTGTCGCCCAGACTGGAGTGCAGTGGCTGCTCCCGGCCACTGCAGCCTCAACCCACTGGGCTCTGGCAATCCTTCCGCCTCAGCCTTCCAAGTAGCCGGAATTATAGGCACGTGCTACCATGCCCGGCTGATTTTTAAAAATCTATTGTAGAGATGAGGTCTCGCCAAGTTGCCCAGGTGGGTCTCGAACCCGCGGGCTCAGGCAATCCACTCACCTCAGACTCCCAA
>CAUYQG010263755.1:0-11556 GCA_963574415.1 Tarsius wallacei
ATTTAGAAGATTTATTGCCGATGATCAGCTTTATATACTAAGAATTAGGAATTAAAATAGATATATAGGAATCTAGAACAGCTATTTTTGTTAAAAGATTGTAATCAGTTGTCCCAAGAGGTGGACCACCATACCGGGCCACATTCCTAAGAGCCTAGCCTTTGTTCTGGACTAGGCCACATTCTTTAGGATCTGGTTTGGGCTATAATTAAGAGTTTCCATAGCGTAGATAGAATCAGCATAAAATACAAAGAAATTAGTATTTACATTAGTTGTCAGATGTTGTGTATGCATAAGTTCTAGAAGTTATTGATCATTAGAATATTATGATATTAGAATTGTTGTATTGCTTTTGTGGCATATTAACCAAGCATGAGGAAAAATAAGATAATTTTGGGATTGTCCTTCCTCATGCTTGAAGAAGCACTTGGTGTGGGGCTTCCCCCACCCACCTCACCTTGTGTTCATGTAATTGTCTTGTGATTTAATTGGGATTGTCCTTCCTCATACCTTAGGGTGGAGGACGACCCTCATTCACCTGGCCTTGTGTTCCCGTGAAAGTCTTGTGCTTTAACCCATGAAAATTTAGTATAAAAGGAGCATGAAAACCTTCATTAAATGGCTACTGCTCAATCCATGAACAGTGGTCCATTCTCTTTTTTTCCTTTTCTTTTTCTTTCTCTTTCTTTCTCTCTATATCTATCTCTACTGCAGAATTGGCTTCTGCAATAGACAGGAGTCTAATCTCTACCTACAGAATCGGCTTCTTCACTAGACAGGAGTCTAGTCTCTTCCTACAGATTTGGCTTCTATACTAGACAGTTTAGTCTCTTTCTTCCTCCAGAACAATCGCCGGCGCCACCACAACTTCCAGGGACACTCTAAATCTCTTCGCAGGGGCTGGCTCCCACACATTTTCTGTGAAGATTGCCCTAGTGACTGATTTTTTCAGTGTGAGGATTGCCTCAATGACTGTACTTCATCTGTGATTGTTTTCCCAGTGGCTAACTATCCGCAAAATTTTGTGCCCCAGTTACTAGCACACTCAGTGATGAGTACCCCAAGATATCCTCTGTAATTGGTGCTTCAGTGACGTGGTTTCCTCCAAATTTGTGCCCCAGTGACTGTCCTCCGTATAAATGTCCCATTTACTGTCCTCCACGCTAATTGGTGCACAGTGATGGGTCCTCCTCCATAATGGTTGATCCAGTGACTAGCTGTCCTCTGTGATGGGTGACCCACTTACAGGGTCACTTCCAAATTGGGTACTGAAGTGACCAGTCCTCCTTTGTGTTGGGTGTCTTGGTGACTGAAATGCTTCTGTAATGTGTGCCCCTGTGATTAGTCCTCCTTTGTGTCTGTTGCCTCAATGACTGACCTTCATATCTAATGGGTGACTAGCTCTCCTCTTTGATAGATGTCATAGATAATAAGCCTCCTCTGACGTTGGTTCACAGGAACTAGCCCTTCTCTGTGATTGGTATCTTGGTTTCTCAGTCATCTCCATAATAGGTGTTCCAGTTACTGGACTGCCTCTCTGTTGGGTGATCAGTGATAGACCCACATCTAAAATGAATGCCTCAGTGACTCGATTCCGTTTGTGATGGGTGCTCCAGTGACTGGACTTTCTCTATAATGATGTCCCTGTGATTGTTTCTCTCTCATTATTGGTGCCTGTCAAGGGAATGGCATTTTTAAATTATGCTTGTCCTAGTGAGTGGGAATTCCCTGCCTTTGTTGCCCAAGTTGATGGCGTTCTTCCATTATGGTTACTCCATTGGCTAGCCCTCATCTGTGAAGGAAGTTCTAGTAACTGACTCTCCTCTATGTCCCAGTGAGCCTCCTCCACATTGTTGTGCCAGTGACTGGATCTCTTCCATTATGTGTGCCCCAGTGACTGGGCCTCTTCTATGATAGGTGTCCAGTTACTTGCTGTCCTCCATAATGTTTGATCCAGTTACTCTCCCTACTCTGTGATGGATGTCTCACATACTGGACCTCCACCATACTTGACAAGCCCTCCTTTTTGATGGGTGTCCAAGTGACTGAGATTTCTCTATAATATGTGCCATAGTGACTACAATTCCATTAGGACTGGTGCACCAGTGACTGACCATCATGTATGATGGGTGTCCATTGATTAGCCCACCTCTGTGGTGGGTGCCTCAATGACTGGGCCTCCTCTGTTATTTTTTCCCCCAATGACAGGCCATCCTCCATGATGAGTGCCACAGTGAGTTTCTCTTTATTGTAATGAATGTACTAGTAACTGTGCCTACTCCAAAATGGATGCACCAGTGACTAGCCATATTCTGAGATGACTGTTACAGTTTCTGGGTCTCCTCCATAATGGGTGTTCCAGATAATTGTCCTCCTCCGTAATGAGTTTCTTAGTGACTCAGCCTCCTCTATAATAGCTGTTCTATTTACTGGGCTTCCTCTTTGATTCATGTCCCAGTGATTGGTCCTTCTCCAAATTGGGTCTAACTGAGCAGCATTCTTCTGTGATGTGTTTTCTAGTAACTGGGCCTCCTACTTGTTTGGTTTCCCAGTGACTAGCGCTTATCTGTGATGGGTGCCCCACAAACTGTTATCCTTTTTGAATATTGCCCCAGCGACCGGTTTTCCTCAGTTTTCAATGGCTCAGGGACTAACGTACCTATATGATTGTTGCCCCAACAACTGAGTGATTCAGTGACAAACCCACCTTCATTATGGGCACCCCAGTAACTGAAACTCCTCAATCATTTGTTACTCAGGGGCTTGCCATCCACCATAATGGGTAGTATAGTGACTAGACCTAATCTGTGATGAGTTTCAGGTAACTTGGCCTCCTCCATATGAACTGCCCCAGTGACAAGACCTTCTTTGTGATAGGAGTCACAATGACTGGCCATCCTTTGATGTGTGTCCCAGTGATAACTCTCTGCTATTCTTGCCACAGTGACTGGCTCTCTCTTCTTGGGGCTACCAGTGACTAGCTCCCCTCTGTGAGAAGTAACCCCTTGACTGGACTGCTTCTTTAATGGATGCACCAGTGAATGCCTCTTCCCTGTAATGGATGACTTAGTGATTATCTCTCCTCTGTGATGGCATCCTAGTGACTAGCCCTCTTCTCTGAGGGATAATCCCTGGAATGTCCCTCCTCTCTAATGTGAGCCCCAGTGACTGGCCATCCTCTGTTATGGGTGTCCAAGTGACTGCCCATTCTCTGTTATGGGTGCACCAGTGAATAGCTCTACTCTGTAATGGATGTACTAGAGACTGGACCTCTTCTGTGATGACTCCATGACTGGCCCTCCCTTTTGATGGATACCTCAGTGACTTGCTTTCATCTGTGATAGGTGCCCCTATGACTGGTCCTCCTCTGTAAATGGAGCACCAGCTCCTGGCTTTTCTCTGTGATAAGTGCCCCAGTGACAGTCTTATCTGTGTAATACCTCAGTAACGGTCTCTCCTCTGTGTTGATGTCTCTTTGATGTCTCTCCTCTTTTACTGCTGTTCCAGTGACTGACTTTTCTCTGAAATTAATGAACCAGTGACTAGCCCTTCTTTGTGATGGTTACCCCAGTGACTGAACTCTTTGTGATGTGTACCCCAGTTACTGAGCATTTACTATTATAGGTTCCCCAGTGACAGGCCTCCTCTGATGTGTACCCCAGTGATTGCCTGTCATCTACAATGAGTGCCCCAGTGACTGCTTCTCCTCTGTGTTGGGTGTCCCACTGAGAGACTGTCTTCTGTGATGGGTGCAACAATGATTAGCCTTCTTCTGAGATGGGTGCCCGCCTTAGTGACTGACCCCTTTTCTTATTACATGCCCGAGTGATTGGTACTTTTCTGTGATCAGAGCTCCTGTGACTGGACCTCCTCCATAATGTTTGCACCAGTAACTACACCAGTTCTGTGGTGGATGTCCCAGTGACTGTTCCTCCCCCAAAATATGTGCCCCAATGACGCACACTTCTCTGTAATGTGATCTAATTACTGGCACTCCTCTGTGATGTGTTCCCAGTGACTGACCTCTTTTCCAGTAGGTGACTCAGTCACTAGCCATCAAAAATTGGTATCACAGTGACAAGCCCATCTCTGTGATGGTTGACCAGTGACTAGCTCTCCTTCAAAACTGACACCCCAGTGACTAGCTCACCTCTGTGATGGGTGACCAGTGAACTGGCCCTTCTCAAAAATGGGGACCTCGATGATTCAGCCACCTCTGTAACGGGTACAACAGTGATTGACCTCCCTCTGTCAACAGTGCCTGAGTTATTGGTTCTTCTCCATAATGATAACCCAGTGACTTGTCTTTCTTCATATGGGTGTCCCAGTTACTATTTATTTTATCTGATTTGTTGTCACTGACAGGCCTTCCTCAATTTTTGTGCCAGTGACTCTCCACCCTTTGTGATGTGTGTCCAACCTGCTGATCATCCTTTATAATGGGTGCCCCAGTGACTCGTCCTAATTTTTTATGTGTTTCACAGTGACTAGGTCTCTTCCACAATGTGTTTCTCAGTGACTTGGCCTCCTCTCTGATTGCTGCCAAGTGACTAGCCTTCATTTAAGATGGTTGCCTATAGACTAACTCTTCTCTGTGATGGGTGTTACAGTAACTGGACCTCCTTCAAAATGTGTGCTCAATGGACTGAGCATCTTCTGTGATAGAATCCCCAGTAAAAAGGCCTCCTTCAAATAGGGCACCCCATTGATGAGCCCTCCTCTGTCATGGGTATGCCAGTAACTGGGCCTTCTCCATAGTCTGCATCACAGTGACCAGCTTTCCTCTGTGTTGGGTGCCCCAATGACTGGCTGTCTTCTGTAATGGATGTCCCACTGACTGGCTCAACTCTTTGATTCATGTCCGTGACTGAGTCTCCACTACAATGATTGCCTTAGTGATTGACTCTACTATGTTATTGGTGCCCAGTGACTAGATCTCCTCTGTGAAAATGCCCTATCGATTGATCTTTTTCTGTGATGGGTACCAGAGTGACTTTGTCGACCCTTCTATGATTTATTTTGTAATCGGAGCCCTAGTGATTGAGCCTCTTCTAATGGGTGCCCCATTAACTGACAATCCCCTTTTATGGGTGTCTCAGTGACCAGGCCTCATTTGTGATAGATGATACTTTTACTGGCTTTCCTTTGTGATGGTTGTCTCAGTGACTTGCTCTCCTCTCTGGTGGGTGCTTCAGTGGGTAGGCTTCTTCTGAAATGGTTGTCCCAATAACTTAATAATATGTGCTCCAGTGACTGTCACTGACCTGCGATGGGTGCCTTTCTGGCTAATCCACATCTGTGAAGCATGCCCCAGTCACTGGCCCTCCCTGTGATCGATTTTCCGATGTCAGGTGTTTATTTATTATGGGTGCCACAGTGATTATGTCTCTTATTTGATTGGTGGACAGCGACTGGCATTCCTCCCTGATGGTTGACACAGTGACTTTCCCTATCATTTGATGGATGCCCCACTTCCTGGACTTCCTCAATTATGTGTTTCCTATTCACTGGAACTCCTTTGTGATTGGCGTTCCAGAGACTGATCCTCCCCTATAATATGTTCTCCAGGGGCTGAGCCTTTATTAATTTGGTGCAGCAGTAACTGGTCTTCACATATGATTGGTGCCTCAGTGACTAGCTATCCTCTGTGATGGGTTCCACAATGACTTGTCACCCTCTGTGATGGGTGCCTCAGTTACTAACTGTCCTCTGTGATGGGTGCCACAGTGTTGAGCTTCCTCTGTGACCAATGTTCCAGTGAGACTCTCCTCTGTAATTGATGTCCCTGTGCCTGACCCTCCTTTTTAATGGTACCTCAGTGATTGGCCTCCTCTGCGTCGGGTAACCCTGTTATTGCATCTAGAATGTATTGGGAGGACCAGTGACAGACTCCCTTATGTGATGAATGCACCAGTGCTTTGCCTTTTTCTGTGGTGAGTGCCAGAATGGCAGGTCCTCCTCCATAATAATAGCCTGATTAATTTGTCCTCCCCTGTGATAGGAGTCCCAGTGACTGGGCCTTCTCCATAATGGTTGCACCAATGACTTGCCCACCTTTGTGATGAGTGCGTTAGTGAATGCTTAAGAATGGGTGGTCCAGTGACTTGCCCTCCCCCATGATGAGTGTCATAGCACTTGGCCTCTTTCTGTTATTGCCTCCGTAACTAGGCTTCACCATATTGGAGCCCCACTGACTGGCCCTTTTGTATATAGGTGTTCCAGATCCTGTTCCTCCTCTCTGATTGATGGCCAGAGACAGACCCATTTACATAATTTTTGTGTCAATCACTTGCTATCCTCTCTGGTGGTGCCCCACTTACTGAGCTTCTTCATAATTCGTGCTCCATAGAATGGGCATCCTCTTTGATGGGAGCACCAGTGACAGTCCTTCCTTCAAATGGGTGCCTTATTGACTACCCCTAGTCTGTCATAGGCATTCAAGTAACTAGGTCTCCTCCACAGTTGGTGTCCCTGTGACTATCCTGTTTGTGGTGGGTATCCAAGAACTGGCTCTCCTTTTTGATAGATGCCCCTATGACTGGGCCTCCTCCATGGGTGTCCCAGTGATTGGTTCTCTTCTGTGATGGTTACCCTAGTGACTGGGCTCCATCTACAAAGGGTGCTCAAGTGACTGCCTCTCCTCCATTGTGTATGCCCTAGTGAATGGACCACCTCTGTAATTGGTGCCCAGTAGTTGGTGCTCCTCCATTATGGTTTCCCAAGTGACATGACCTCTTCTATGATGAGTGTTCCAGGGCCTGGAACTGGATGTAATCAATGAATATCCTTGTGACTAGACTTTCTTTGCAATGGGTGTCCCTGTAACATTTGTGATGTATGCAACAATGACTAGCCCTCTTCTGCAATGGGTGTCTGTCCATGAAATGGCACTTTTTCATGATTTGTGGCCCAGGATCTGGTGCTTCTTTGTGTTGCCTGAAACAGTGACAAGGCCTCTTCTGTGTTCAATGTCTCAGTGGCTAGCCCTATTAATTGTTGTGTGCCCTAGTGACTGGTCCTAATGTGTGTTTGGCATTCCAGTGACTAGTCCTCATCTGTGATGGTTGTCCATGTGATTAGCCCTTCTCAATAACTGGTGTGCCAGGATAGCCCACCATTGTGATAGGTGAAGTCCACTCCCCCCTAAATGGGTGCCCCTGTGTCCCACCCTCCTCTATGATGCTTTCTCCAGTGACTGACCTGCCCATGTGATTGGTGCCCTGTGACTGAACTTCCTCTATATTGTTTTGCCAATACCTAGCTTCTCTTCATTTTGGATGCTCCAGCGACTGGTTGGCCTTCTTCTGTGATTGGTACTCAGTAACTGGTCTTACGTTATAGTAGTTGACCCAATGACTCACCTTTCTCTGTGATAGTTGTTTCACTTACTGACTCTCCTTCATGATAAGTGCCCCATTGACTGGCCTTGGCTTGTGATAGGTGTCCCAGGGCCTGGAACTACTCCACATTATGTGTCCCAGTGGCTGGACCTCCTTTGATTTGTTGCACCAGTGACTAATCTTCACATGTGATAGGAGAAACAGTGACAAGCCCTACTATATGATGGATGCCCTAGTGACTGGTCTCCTCTGTTATTCATTGCCCAACTTCCCATCCTCTGTGATGGTTGCTGCAGAAACTGCTCCTTTTCTGTGATGAGTATCCTTGTAACTTTGCCTCCTCCAAAATTTGTTCCCCAGTGACTAGATTTCCTCTGTGATGAGGGCCCTAATTTCTGGGCCTCCTCCATAATCGGTGTCACAGTGACCCAGCCTCCTCCATAACAGGTACTACATTGACTGGTCCTCCTATGTTATGACTCCCCAGTAACTGGTTCTCCTTCGATTTAGGTGTCCCACTGATTAGCCATTCTCTGTGATGTGTATTCCAGTAACTGGGCTTTTCCATAATTGGTGTCCTAGTGACTAACTTCTGTGATAAGTGCCCAGGGACTGGCAGTTCTTCATGGTGCATGTCCCAGTGACTGACTCATCTGTGAGAGATGCTCCAGTGACAGAGCCTCATCTATAATTGGTGTCCCTTTAATTGGTCCTTTTTGTAATGTGTGCCCCCAGAAACTGGCCTTTCTGTTTGAAAAATGCCCCTGTTAGTGATCCTCCTCGGTGATGGGTGCTTTGTGGCTAGATTTCCTCTGTGATTGCTGCCTTATTGATTTTGTCTCTTACATAATGGGTGCTTCAGTAACTAGCTCTCATTTATGGGTGCTCCAATAACTGTAACTTCTCAGTGATTAGTTCCCAAGTGATTGGTCATTCACCATAATGGATGCTCTAGTCACTAGCCCTCCTCTGTGATAGGTGACAAGTAACTGGTAATTGGTGGTCCAGTTTCAAGTCCTCTTTTTTGATGGTGTCCCAATTTTTGGCCTTCATCAGTGATGAATGCCCCATTGGCTGGATTTCTTCTGTGATACTGTCCCTAAGACTAGCTCTTCTCTTTGAGGAGTAACCCGTTGACTGACTCACATGTATAATGGATCTCCCAGTGACTGGCTCTCCTTCATTATAGGTGTCCAATTGACTTGCACTTCTGTGTTAGGGGTGCTCCAGTGACTGGCAGTCTTCTCAGATAGCTGTCCAAACGACTGATCCTTCTCTGTGATGGGTACCTTAGAGACTGTTTTTCTTCTGTGATGGGTGCCCAGTGACTGGTTCTCCTTTGTGACCCAGACTCTAGTGCCTGGCATTCCTCTGTGACTGGTGATCCACTTACTGGCTTTCTTCTGTAATTGGCACCCTAATGACTGACCCTTGATTGTGATGGATACCACAGTGACTGGACTCCCTGTGGTGTGTGCTCCAGTGACTGACTCTCCACTGGTTGGGTGTTACAGTAACTGCTTTCCTCTGTGATGTGTGCCTCAGTGATTGACTGTCCTCTGGGATGGATGTCCCTGTGACTGGCTTTCCTCTGTGATGAGTGTCATTCTGGTAGGATTTATTCTGTGACAAGGGTACTAGTGATTAGACTTATTTTGTGATTAGTGCCCCAGTAGTGGCCCTTCTTCACAATAATAATCCAAGTGATTAATCCTCCTCAGTGATTAGAGTTCCAGTTACTATGTCTCCTCCATAATAGGTGCACCAGTTGCTTGCCCAGCCTTGTGATATGTGTCGTAGTTATTGACCCATCTGCAAAATGGGTACCACAGTGACTTGCCCTCCTTTCTGCTGGGTGCTCTAGTGACCGCCCTTCCTCTGTGATGGGTGCCCAAGTTGGTGCCCTTGATGTAATGGGTGACCCAATGTCTTGTACTCCTTTGAGATAGGTATTCCAGTGACTGGATCTACTTAATCTGTACCCCAGTGAGTAGGACTTCCTTGTGATTGGTGTCCTCATGACTGGTCTTGGCATATGATGGGTGCTCCAGTGGCTAGCTCTTCTATATGATGAGTGTAACAGTGATTTGTCCTCCTCCATTATTGTTGCCCCAATGAGAGGGCCTCCTCTGTTATTGTTGCCTATATTACTGATCATTTTCTGTAATTGGTATCACAGTGATTAGCCTTCTTCTGTGATGGGTGCTCAGTATATTTGTCTCTACAATAATGGGTGCCCCAATAATTGGCTCTCCTCTGTGGTGTCACATTGTGCCTTCTCCATAATAGGTTCTCCATTGACTGGCCTTCCTTCATAGTAAGTGATGCATTATGAGTATTGACCCAGTGACTGACCCACCATCAAGTTGTGTGACAAAGTGACTAGCCCTCCCATGTGATGGATGTTCCCATAACAGGGCCTTCTTTATAATTCATGTCCCAGTGACTAGCCCTTCTGTGATAGGAGTCCCAATGACTTCCTGTCACCTGTTATAGATGCCTCCTCTATATTGGGTGCCCCAGGGACTATCCCTCCTCTTTGATTCGTACCTCAGTGAGTAGTCCTCATCAGTGATGGGTACGTCACTTGCTTGGCTTTGATGGCTGCCCCATGTACTGGCCATTCTCTGGAATTGGAGCCACTGTGACTAAGCCACTCATACTGGTTGCCCCAGTGACTGGCCACACTCTGTAATGTGTACCTCAGTGACAGGCTCTCATTGTAGATATGTTCCCTACTGAGTAGTATTCTGTGTGGCTCACTGACTGGCCCTCCTCTGTTTTGGGAGTCCAAGTGAATCGACCTTGTCCATTGTTGGTGTTCCACTGACTGATCTTCATTGGTAATGGGTGTCATGGTGTCAAGACCCCATCTGTGATAGGTTCCCAAGTGACTGACCTTCTTCTGTGATGAGTGCCCCAGTCACTGGTCACCATCTGTGATCAATGTCCCAGTGATTGGCACTTCTTGTAATGAGTGTCCCATTGTCTGCCTCCCCTTTACAATGGATGTGTCAATGACTGGGACTCCTCTATTATGCTTGACCCTGTGACAAACCTTCCTCTATCATGAGTGTTCAACTTCTTGGGACTTCTCTATAATAAAGGTCTAATACTCGGACTGTGTCTTGATGTGTCTGAATTCCCAAATCTCAATAATCTCTTGGTCTCTTTCAAACCTTAAAGGTCAGATTCTGTATTTTTCTTTATGAAATTTGAACCCTAAGATTCTGCCTTGTTCTCTCTAAAGCCACAAACCTCAGATGTTGCTTTATCTCTCTAAATCCCAACAGCTGGATCCTGCATTGACCTCTTCAAAATCCCAACCTTTGAATTCTGCATTGGTCTCTCCAAAGTCCCAAACCTGGAGTCCTGCTCTGGTCACTCTGAGGACCCAAATCTTGGACACTGTCTTGGTCTCTTTGATGTCCCAAAACTTTATTTTTGCCTTGGTTTGTTCAAAGTTGAGTTCTTCCTTGGTCTCTCTGAAATTCCAAACCTAAGAATCTGTCTTAGTCTCTCTGAAGTTTCAACCATCAGACCCTGTAGTCCATCAAATGTCAAAACCCCGAAGTCCTAACTTCATCTTTTTGAAATACCACTCCTTGATGCTGTCTTGGCTTCTCTGAAATCACAACCATTCGACTTTCCATGGTATCACAGAATTCCCAATCCTTGAATCCTGCCATGGTCTTTATGAAATACCAACCCTCAAGTCCTGCCTTGGTCTCTCTGAAGTCTCAATCCTTGTGTACTACCCTGGTCTCTGTAAAATCCCAGCCTTGGAGTCATGCCTTGTTCTCTCTAAAGTCCCAAGCCTCAAATACTGCCTTGATCTCTCTGATTTCCCAACCCTAGGATCTGGTCTTGGTCTACCTAAAACTCTAAATGACTAATCCTGGCTTTTTTTCTCTGAAGTTCAAACCCTCATATGTTGCTTGGGTTACTCCTCAAGTTCCAAACCTTGATTCTGCCTTGGTCTTTCTGAGGTTTCAACCCTAGAGTACTGCCTTAGACTCTCTGTATTCCCAAACTTTTAGTCCTGCCCTGGTCTCTCATAAGTCCCAACCCTTGGATCTTGCCTTGTTCTCTCTGGACTCTCAAATCATCACGTTCTGCCTTGCTCTCTCAGAATTCCTAACCCTTGAATGCTGCCTTTGTGTCTCTGAAGTCTCTATTCTCATATCTTAACTTGGTCTCTTTGAAGTACCAACCC
>CAUYQG010263756.1:0-20623 GCA_963574415.1 Tarsius wallacei
CTGGAATGCAGTGGCATGATCACGCTCATCACAGCCTTGACCTCTTAAGCTTAGGTGATCCTTCCACCTCAGCCTCCCAAGTAGTTGGGACTACAGGCATGTGCCACCACACCTGGATTTTTTTTTAATTTTTTGTGGAAATGAGGTTTCATTATGTTGCCCAGGCTGGTCTGGAACTCCTGGGCTCAAGTGATCATCCTGCCTTGGCCTCCCAAAGTGCTAGAATTACAAACATGGATTACCATGCCTAGCCCAGACCAAATTTCTTAGGAAGTTGGAGCTGGCCTTGGGATTCTCCATCTGAAAGCCCAACCACCTTAGCCTAGACCTCCCTTCAGCCAAACCAGATGTACCCCTGCCCCAGCCAAGGTCATTCAGTCATGAATTCATTAACCATTTATGAGATTCCTAACCCTGCTAAGAAGGAAAGCACTCCAGCAGCTCACAACCAGCCACCTTGCTAAGCATCCTGGTTGAGGTCGCTACACTGAGCACACAAAGGTCAAGGAATCTCTGCCCCAAATAGTTTCTTGGACATTGGAAAGACAAGGATGCTGCAGGCAAAGGGACACCCATATGCAAAGACATGGAGACATGACAGTGTCTGGATCACATGACATCTGGGGACTCTAGTGGACAGAGAGCTTGATGGGGCCTCGATTGTGGGGCGCTGGGTGCCAGGATACAGGGTGTAGTGGGAAGCCAAGGAAGGTCTTCGAGCACCAATAGGATGCAACCTGATCTATGTTGGAATCTTCTCTCTGGATGTGGGTAGGCAGAGCCCAAGGAGAAAGATTAAACGCAGGAAGAGCAGGTTTCAGGTTAATAAAAGGAAGCCCCAGTCTGAGCCCTGTGCCACAGAAAAGGCCCTATTTAATTCTAAAATGCATGACAGAATTTTTAAAAAATTCTCATTGGTGATTCCCTCGCCTGACATCACAGCTTGCTCTTGGATTAACCCTCTGACATCATTCCCTGAGAACTGAATCAGAGCCTCGTCAACAATGAACACCAGTTCCTTCTTGGCTGGGAGACAGGCCCAGAGCTTCAAACCCCTGCAAGACCATGAAGGAGGCCATGATTGAGGCCCATCCTGTGCAGGGAGGCCAGCGCTCTTGAAGGGCTCTGTTGTTTGAGCCTTGTCTACAGTTGAAGAGATAAGAACCTACAACCGAGGCCACAGGAAATGACAGAGCAGTGACTGATCGGGGGCCGCAGTGTGGGGCTCATTAAGGCGCTTGCCAGCGGGCGAGACACCCTTATCAGGGAGAAAATTGCATCAGGCCTCCTGAATTACTAGCGATTGGGAACAGATTTCTTGGGACGCACTTTGTTAGATACCTAATGAGCAGGATACAGGCGGGCAGAGCCCAAAGCCAGCGGGGCGAGGGACAAATGTCTTTGTTAAACAGAATTTGTCAGCTTCCGCTCCAGGCTCCCTGGGGAGGGTTCAGGGCCAGCTAATTGAATTAAGAGCATGTGCGCTCCAGCAAGAAGGCTGGGGCGGGACGAGAGGCAGGCGGGCCTAAGGCAGGCGCTTTCAGCACAAGGGACAGCAGCTGCAGCCCGGCGAGGCTGTAATTGCCAGGGCCGGTTGAACTGCTGCATTTTGCATGATCCGGGATCTGGGGGTGGAGTGGGCAGGAGGGAGGTCAAGGATGCTGAGGGGAGGAGGGAGACAGGTGAGCCAAGAAGCCTGAAGCCTGTGATGTCATTGTCCTGGTCTGTTTCAACCGTGAGGGCTGGGAGATGTGAGGAAGGGTGTCTTCCCCATCCATGGCACCCACATGTATGGCAGGGGAGGGGGCAGCTGCAGCAGTGCAGGGAGTGGGGGCAGGGCTGGATGCTGGTCTGAACTAGTGCGTGGTTGCGCATCGCTTGGGGCTTTCAAAATCGGTCTCCAATTACAGTCCTAATGAAGCAGGACACGCTGCCGCCACGGAGCCATGAAGCTGGGGCCACTTGTCAGCCCCAAGCTGCCCCAGCAGGCAGGGCAGGCTTGCCAAATAGCAGAGCAAACAGGCAGGGTTGTGGGGTGGACCAGAAGCCCCCACCCCACCTGGGGGAAGGGGGAGAGAGAGGAAAAGGCTGGGTTGAGAAAGGGGTTGGTCCCAAGCCTCCACCCCCTCCCCATCCTCCACCCTGGCCCACCACCTCCAGCAGTCTGGCCCCCCCATTGGCTCAGACAAGCTCCCTTCCTTGAGGAGTGAAGAGGTTGGGGCATAATTCTCTCCCTAAAGTGTGGACCAGCCGAAGCTGGGAGTCACAAGGCAATGCAGGCCCTAAAGAAAGGGAACTATTAGAGAGTGTAGACTCTTGGGGTCCCACGCACCAAGACAAAAGCAACTGCCTCTGGCCTCCCCTACAGGGCTGGCACTGTTTAGAGGCCACCTACTCACCTTGCCTCCAAACCCAGGGCCAGGATGGATCTGGGCAGGGGATGAATGGGGCAGGCATGGGAATGTGGGTGGAGACCTGTAGGATGGGGAAGCTTGGGCATGATCATCTGTGGGAGCAGATCCAGGGCCACCTGGAGTAGGACAGGGCAGAGTCCAACCACTGAGTATGGCAGGGACTAGAGGAAGGGCAGCGGGGGAAGGATGGACAGAGCAGGCTTAATGTCCACAGATGCTCTGCCCCCTCCCCTTTCTCAGAACAGCCCCACCCACAAAAAGTGACAGGGGAGCCGGGAGGGGGAAGGGAAAAAGCCCTTGGCTGGATGAGGGATTGGTCTTATCTTTATTTTAGCCTTGTGATTTCATTAAATGAATTATACATAGTAGATTTCTGAATCCCCATGAAATACCCATTGAGTGCCCAACCCTGACCAGGGGCTCAGTAAATACCAGCTCTGGGTCCTTGGGTTGACCCAGCTGGCACTGGGTGGCCAACAGGGAGACAGGCTGTGGGGGAGGGGCTCCCTCAGCAGTTGTCCTTGCTCTCAGCACTGATGGGGGCACCTCTGGAGACCTCTCCCTTGATTTCATTACTTCCACTTCCTCCCCTAACTGGATTAGGCGGCAGTCTATGAAATCCAGGGCATCGAGATTGGCTTTCTGCCTGGAAATAAGGAGAAATGTCATTATGGGCCCTGAATCAGCATCGCATCCCGACCCCAGGGGCCACCTGGTCAATGGGGAGGTGGTCTCTGCCCTGCAGCTATTCCTTTCTTCATACTTTCCTGCATCCATCCATCCATCCATCCATTCATCCATCTTTCCATTCATCCATCTGTCTGTCCATCTGTCCATTCATTCATTCCATCTATCTGTCCATTCATCCATCCATCCATCCATCTAGCCATCCATCCTTCCTTCCATTCATCCATTCATCCATCCATCTGTTCATTCATCCATCCATCCTTCCTTCCATTCATCCATCCCTCCATCCATCTGTCCATCCATCTGTCCATTCATCCATCCATCCATCTATCCATCCGTTCATCCATCCATTCGTCCATTCCTCCATCTTTCTATCCATTCATCCATCCACCGATTCATCCATCCATCCATCCATTCATCCATCCATCCTTCCTTCCTTCCTTCTTTCCATCCATTCATCCATCCACTCATTTATCTATCCATCCATCCACCCATCCATCCAATCCACATTTTGTAGCTCTCCCTCTGCACCCCATCTGGTGTTCAGCTGTTCTGAGCTGGGGACAGATGTGATGCTTTTTCCTATCTTAGACACAGCCAGAAGAGCCCACACCATCTGACTCAGATGCCACACCAGGTGTCTTCACATTGTGGGGAGCCTCCAAGTGAATCCTGCCCTCCCTGAGCCATAGTTCCCGAGAGGAATGGGTTAGGGGCTGAGGGAGACAGTCAGGCTGATGCCTACAAGCAACACAGTTCTGAAGCCTTGGTTATGAGGTGCAGAAGGAGCTGCCAACATCAGCCTCAGGGCCACCCAGTGTTGCACGTGTCCTATCCCGAGAGTCTTGTCATAGCTGCTTTCTCTCTGGAAGGATCTATCTTCATACCCATTTGGCATGGGTGGGAGAATGAGGCCCAGACTGGACTGCATGCCCCTGTGTCCTTGTGTGCCTGTCCCTTACTCAACAGCCTGAAGGGGTTTTGTGTGAGTGAATTTCTATACACCAAATGTTACTGGAAAAGAGCATAGAGGAATAATTACTTAAAGAAGCTCAGTGGCACAGTGAAAGGTCCTCGTCCCGGATTCAGCCAGTTTGTACATGTGGACTTCTGTGGAGAGCACCCAATTAAAGAGAGGCCTGCCTGCATGCTTCCTCACTTTGGGTGCTCAGGGTCAGACATGCAGACACCTCTAGCCCTGAGTGCATCTGTCCTGGTTGGCACTGTGCCCGCTGCTCTGTTTACTTCCAGCACAGCACTCCAGATAGTAGAATAATTTGCCTGTTTGTGATCAGCAGCTGGTGCAGGTGGGCCTGTCTCCCTTTTGGGGTCCCCACAACCCCTGAGACTGCATGATTCTTTGAGCAATGGGCACATTTCAGGGATAACCATGGATTACAAGCAGAGTTTTTAAGTAACCTCTCCCCTGAGGGGCCATAGACATGTCTGTGAGCCTAGGGAACTTCAAGTTGTGTGGGAAAAAACAAAAATAGCAGGCATGTCTGGAATTGAAAACATAGATAGCTGATTGAAAACATAGATAGCTGATTGCTGGGTCAGAAGAACCTAGAGAAGCCACAAACAAGTGTAAGCTGAGGCAGTGAGACTTTGGGGGGAGTGGGGCTGGCATTCGAGTGGGGTCAGATTTAGACCCACAGAGGTGAGAACGATAGTTATGTCAAGGAAGAAGGAAAACAGGAAGAAGGTAGAACAGGGAAGGAGTCAGAGGTGCCTCAGAGGACACAGAAAAAAGGAACTGCTTAATGGATGATAAGGCAAGAGGCCAGCCACGATGAAATGGAAAATGTCTGCACAGCAAAGGGTGTCCAGAAAGTACAGGATTTTAGAAACTGTTGCTACTGCATCAAAAGAGGGTGGCAGAGATGGCGTCATTCATTTATTCTTTCTTTTTTTTTTTTGAGTCAGAGTCTCACTGTCGCCCAGGCTGGACTGCAGTGGCATGCTCACAGCCACCTCAGCCTCTACCTGCTGGGCTTAGGCAATCCTCCACCTCAGCCTTCCAAGTAGCTGTAACTACAGGTGTGCACCACCGCGCCCAGCTAATTTTTTGATTTGTTATAGAGACAAGGTCTCGCCATGCTGCCCAGACTGGTCTCGAATATGTGGGCTCAGGCAATCCTCTTGCCTCAGTCTCCCAAAGTGCTGGGATGACAGACATGAGCCACCACACCCAGCCATTTATTATTTTAACAAATATTTATTTATGTATTTAGATAGTTGGTTAGTTAATTATTTTGAGTCAGGTCTCACTCTGTCATCCAGGCTGGAGTGCAGTGGCAGGATCGTGGCTCATGACAGCCTCAACCTCCTGAGCTCAGGTGATCCTTCCACCTCAGCCCCCAGAGTAACTGAAACTATGGGCTTGTGCCACCATGCCCAGCTAACTTTTTTTTTTTAATTTTTTGTAGAGATGAAGTCCCAGTATATTGGCCAGGCTGGTCTTGAACGCCTGGGCTCAGGCAATCCCTTCACCTCAGTCTCCCAAAGTGCTGGGATTACAGGCATGAGCCACCATGCCCAGCTCAACAAATGTTTATCAAGCACCTACAATGAGCCAGACACGAGGGCTAAACAAGGTCCCAGCTTACCTGGGACTCACATCCCATTGTGACCATTGGAGGACGGTGGCAGCTAACAAGTAAACCCATTTTTTGGAGTTCATTTTCTTGTGAAGTAAGTCCTATGAATGGAGTCACGTGAGATAATATGAACAGAAGGCATATTGGAAGCCAGGTTACTTAAGATAGTGTGGTCTCTTTCTCGAAGGGCAGGGGCTCTCTGAGAAGATCACATCTGGGCTGAGACCTCCAGATAGAAAACAGCAAGAGCCAAGGCCCTAAGGCAGGAATGAGCTTGACTTGGAGGAACAACAAGAACCATGATACTGGGGCCCAGCGAGCATGGGTGGCAGGAGGAGGTGTCCAGGGCCGGCGGGAGGGGAAGCTTCGATGTGGACAGTGCGCCCTGTCCGTGGTGGAGGGACCTGTCCAAGTTTCCCTGCACCTTCTCTTCTCAGAGGCCAGAAGCCTTCCTGACACCAAACAACAGCAAGGCTCTGCCCACCCTGGACCCCAAGATCCTAGATGAGAAGCTGGGAGCCATCTGCGAGTCCTGGTCCAAGGCCACAGTCAATTCCTCAGTGGACTCCAGTACGTCCACCTCTCCGGGAGCAGAAGAGGAACTGCCTAGGCCTGAGACGTCCCGTGACACGGTCAGTGTCTCTTGAGCAGTGACTGGAGTACGGGAAGGGGGCTCGACTGCCACCTATGGGACAGGTTCATGCCTCTGGTGGCAATTAGCCCTCCCAGGCCACTCTGTGTGTGAGTTGCCCCAGAGACGATGGTGGGAAGCTGTGGCTTCCTCCTTTTAGACTCTTTGCCTTTTGAGTGGCGCTCCTGTGTAATTTCTTCCTAAACAAACCCATATGACACTTGCAAGCCAGGGCTCCATTACCCGTGTGGTCATCGACTCAGAACTTCCTCAGGAGCCTGACCACCGGGTAATGGGAAGCCCCCCAGGAGATTCGTTTTAACTTAGAAAAGCAGAAGTTGGGGTGGGCGTGGTGGTTCACACCTGTAACCCCAGCGCTTGGGAGGCTGAGTCAGGAAGATTGTTGAGGCCAGGAGTTCGAGGCCAGCCTGGGCAACTTAGTGAGACCTCATTTCTACAAACAATAAATAAATTAGCTGAGTGCACAGATGGTGGTGCACATCTGTAGTCCCAGCTACTCAGGAGGCTGAGGTGGGAAGATTGCTTGAGGTCAGGAGTTTGAGACCACCCCAGGCACTCTGGCACACCCATCAGTGGTCCTCACACCCAGAGAGAGGGCCCTTGCACCTCTCCCCTCCCTCCTGCTGGACACCAGGTAAGGTCCCAAGGACTGGTGTTTGTCCTGCTGTTGGGTGAGATCTGCTTGGCAACCACCATCCAACCTCTAACTAAAGAGTGCAATAACTTCTTCGTCTCTGGGTCTAGGGCCCTGCCTGTGCCCAACAAGGATGTTGGTAAATGCTTGCTGGAAAGCAGAATAGAATCCTTTCTGGATAGTGAGAGCATCTGAAGGAACCTTCCTTCAAAAGTATCTCGGCTAATCTCCCCATTTTACAAAGGGTGGCTTAGGTGGCCAGGGGTAGAACAACACCTGCCTGAGCCCTTCTGACTTGGCTATCCCATGCTGCCTTGCATATAGTCAAGGAAATACCTGGCACCGTTGGGTCCTTCAGACACTCACAGGGCATTCAGGGTAGTGGGCCTGCCTTCCCCCTTACAACCAGGTCCATCCTGTCCCTCCTGGTTCCTGGCTCCTGGTACAGGTCTACTCTCCCTGGCTCAGTTCCCCAGCTCGTCATTCCTCTCTCTCATGCTTGCTTTCTCTCTTAGTCTCCTCAGACTTACCAGGTTGGCTCTTCCCACCTCTGGCACATCATCCTAGTTATGTCCTGGAGACCTAGTCCCCAGGGCCAGCTCCTACCCACTGGAAGAGCCAGAGCCCAGCTTGATCAGGGCAGGACTCAGACACACACACTCACGTGGCCAGGAGAGCCCAGTCACGAGCAACAGGACACGGGTGGGTAGCAATGGTGCACAGCTGTGACAGGCACAGGCAGCCATGCAGCCATGGTCCCTGTTCTGTAGCAATCAAACAAAATTACATAGTGATGGATGAACCCAAGCGACCAAGGGGCACTGTGACAAGCCAGAAAACAGGCCATGGAGCAGTGGGGTGTCGTTGCATAACAATAGGCCTGAGCCACTGAGCCACAGGATGGTGTCACATGCATCACAGTGCAGGAGGTGCAGCCCAGCAGTAAGCACGGAGCACAGTGTGTGCCCCGTGGGCAAAGGCACAGGGCCATCAAGAACACTTTAGTAGCCCTGGGTCACATGAGGTAGCAGCAGCGTGGTCACTGGGTGTGTGACTCTTGGACCTGTGGTCAGGGCATGGCCGCCAGCTGCAGAGCCAGGGGAAGCATGGACCCCAGAGACAGGGCAGTGCTTGTACCATGGCCAAACCATGACTGCCTCTCTTGGCTCTCAGCCCCTGTGTCCAACTGAGCCTCTCAGCATCACCTGATTTCTGGAGTGTGTTTGTCTATGGCTAGGCTTGTCATGCATTCCCCAGAGCCCCGGAAGCAATTTTGTCTGGGATTCCCTTTGGAGTTTACTTTAGCTGAATAGGAAATTGGACATTTTCTGGAGAAAGAAGAATCTTGGGGATGGAGGTGATAGCAGAGGGAATGAGTATGTGCCTTCCTGTACTAGTACTCCCTGCTGTTCCCCTCACCTGCCAGTCCCACCCCACAGCCCACCCAGCCCATGGGGTCTCCCTACCCCAAGTGTGCCCTTCGACCCATCTTCATTCCTGGGTTGCAACCAAGTCATATCTTCCCAGTTCGGGATACCTGATTTTGATGCAGAGCTTTCAAATGCCATTATGTCACCATGGTGCAACGCTCAGGTCCTGAGTGGGTCCACTGAGGTGAAGGTCATGGGTGTGGTCTTGGTCAGGTGGAGGTCCTCAGGCAGAGGAAGAGGAAGCTCTTACCTCCCTTTGAGCATCTCAGGAAGCCTTTTGGAAGAGGTACGTTTTTAAGTGAATGTTAAAGGCCACCCTGAACATGGTGACTCTCCAGACATTAAACAATCTGCAAGCATTTCCCCTCCACCCTCCAGATACTCTGAGCCCACCTCACACCAAGCTGGACCATTTCTCCTGGCACCAGACAGGGAGCAGTGATGCTGAGGTGCTCCGTGTTGCCTCTAGACGGGCCCATATCTACCACACAGGCTTCTCAAACACCTGCCATGCCACCACCTGTCAGAAAGCCAGGACACCCCATCCTGCCATGTGCCCACCCCCTGTCTAGCCAGGGTTGGGTAAGAGGTGGTGGGAGAAGAGGCCAAGGCCCCCAGCTCTCAAAATTTTCCAGCAGACAGGAGAAGGTCATACCCTGGGAGGCAATTAGTGGCACAGAGTAGGTGCACAGTGAATATCTGGTGAGGAATGAACAGGCAAAGGGGCATGGTTGGGTCAAGGTGTCTTCTCACACAAATACCCAGTCTTGTTGGGCACACCTAGTCAGCCCTTAGTAAATGGGGGCGAGGAGAGAAAGAGAGAGAAAGAAAAGAAGAAGATGAGGAGGAGGAAAAAGAGGAGAGAGGGAAGGAGAGAGAGAGAAGGGGGAAGGAAAAAGAGAGAGAAGGAAGGCTTCGTGGAGGTGGGCTAAGCTTTGGATAAACAAAGGCAGAGGGGATCAGTCACTATTCAAGAAGTGCACATTCAGTGTTGTTTTCAGCACAGAAATTCAAGCACAGGGTCGCTCCCTTCCACTCTGTCTCCCTCCCTTTCTCCCTCTCTCTCTCTCTCCCTCTCTCTCTCTCTCTCTCTCTCTCTCTCTCTCACACACACACACACACACACACACACACACACGTACACACACACACATACCACCTCTGTCTCTCTCTCCCTTTCTCTCCCTCTCTCTGTATGTCTCTCTGTCTCTCAGTCTATCTCTTTCCCTCTCTCTGAGTCCTCTGCTCCCCTCCTTCCCTCTGCCTTGCTTAGAGGAGATTTGTGGCAGACCAGTGGGCCCTCATACCAGGAGATGAATAATTGACAAGGGTTGTTAAAAGATTCAGTGGAGTTTTTCCAACCTCGCACACCGGAATAACTCATCTCTTTCATTCTCTCTTTGAAAGCCTCCCCCCGCCTTCCACCTGTCTCCCTGGCCCCCTGCGCCCCACCCATCTCAGCACAGGCTTTTGTTTCTCTTCCTTCCTTGAGTCTGCTGGACCCTGGCAGGATCCCACCCTGATCCCTCGATTTAAGTCCACTGCCCAGCTGCCCCCACCCCACTTACCTTCCTCCCAAAGGTGCTCAACTGACTTCAGCTGGGAGGGTCCCACTGTGTGGGTGCAGAGAGGAAGGCAGGCCAGAGAAGCTGTGGCCTCTCCTAAGTCCCACCGCGGTGGGGTGGGGAACTCGGGGGCCCCTCCCTCCCAGAAAGACTGAGAACTGCTGCTCTGCCCCTTCCCAGGGTGCTGGGAGCACTTGGTGTTCCTATGCCTTGATTTCTCCATCTGTAACCCAGGAGTGTGTCTTGCCCTACCCTGCCTGCCCTCAGAATCAAAGAGGACAGGGAGGTGCCTCCAGAAACAGGGGCCTGCCATGCCACAGAGATGCACAAGCCAGGTCCTTCATGTATTTATGGGGTGACCAGTTGTCCCTGTTTGCTCAGGACCCAGAGACAGTCCCAGGCACACCTGGACGGGGTCCCCCCACATGGCTCGGAACACTCCTCTGCTCCAGGCCCACCCCACTGGAGGATACCACCCCCCTGCCCCTTCCAGTAGCCACAGCCACAGGGCACATCTGTCTAACCCATGCCTTCCCTGCCCTCCCTCCCGGCTCTCCCAGCTCCTTGAAGTGACCTTGAACTCCCTTCCCCTCTCTAGCCCCTGTTCCTGCCTTGGTCAGCAGAGGAGGCTGGAGCAGATGTTCTCAAGTCCCCTGGGGCCCCTGCACCGTGGCTGGAGCCTCCATCCTGCCCCAGGTCCACACCCTGGACTGCCTACAGCCTGGATCAGCTGGAGGCTCAGACTGGCCTCTGCTCCCTCAGCACCACCTGGTGGCAGGTGGCATGCCCTGAACCAAGTTTCCTATAGCTGCTGGCCGTTGTCACCAGAGGGGACCCAGGGCTCCCTGGACACAGCCCACATCGGCAGCTACAAGTAGCAGGAACATGAGGGGGGTGGCATCACAAAGTCTGAAGGTCTGGGGTTGGCCCCCACAAGCAGGAGGAGCACCAAGCCCAACGCGGGAGCCAGACCACCCAGCCCGAGAGGGCAAGTCCCTTCTGGGACCCAGATCCTTAGAAACCCCAAGAGGCAAAGAAAACACAAGAGAAACAGAGAGAGCAGAGCCGTCCGGTGCCACCTCAGCAGCCTCCACACAGATGCCTGACTCAGTGTCCCCTTCAGGCTACCCCACACGAACCACCAAACCCATTCCCAAAAAGCCTGCCTCCCCATCCTCCCGCAGCACCTGTTAGTCTCGAAGTCCCTGACTCCACAGCCCAGCGTGTGTGGCCCCCTGTCTGGCTGGCTAGCCTCCTCTCCCGTCACCCACCCCCAAGCACCCCTGTGCTACCCACCATACTCTCACAAGCCCCGCCCAGGCCCAGGGCCCCTCAGGTAGGAAGTCTTGTGGAGCACCAGGCCTCCTCAGCCCCTCCACTGCAGCCCTGAGCCCTGCGTGCTGAAGTGGATGGTGGAGGAACTTCTAAAGAAAATGCTCGTGGGGGGGACACAGACCTGAGCCAGGCTGAGAACACTTACCAGTTGTTCTCCCTTCCTGTCCCTCCACTACTCTGACCTTTTCTCCTCCAGTTCCTACACATACACACACACACACACACACACACACACACACACACACGAACATGCACACACAGAGAGCTGACCAAGCACTCTAGCAAGAAAGGAAGGGAAGGGGAGGAAGGAGGAAAGGAAAAAATCAGGATTCCGCCCCCCCCCACATGTCCCTGTTATCTCCCCCTGCAAATCACGCCTCTCATCCCTGCAGCTCTAGTAGGTGTGAGTCTCTACCACTCAAGAGGTGTGTGACCTTGGATAATTCACTCCACCTTTCTGGTCCTGTCTCCTCGTTATTAAGCAGAGGGAATATTGTCACCCCGTCCACCTCTTGAGGCTATAGGGAGAATTGACAGGAGAATGGGTGGCGGTGCATTATAAACTGTAAAGGGCTGTCCACTTTGCAGGAGGCTTGCTAATAGTCACTGTGTTCATGGGTCTCTTTGAAGCAGAGAATAAAAGGGGGGAAGCACCCCCACCCCCCAGGCCTCCCCTCTGAGCCCTTCTCCAGCAGGGCTGGCCCCAGACCCCTGGCCCGAGACTTCTCCCTCCTCCCCCCATCCCTCCGAGTCTCCAGCGGGCCATTCGCCGCCTCCATCCATCACCTGGGACTAAAGAGATTAATAAACGGGACTCATAACTCAGCTGCTGGGATGCAGCAGATATTTACGACTCCGTTTCAATTTGCAGAGAGATTAAGTGTTTGTCGATTTATTGTCTCGGTGTGAGCAAGAGGCTGAGCAAGACCCCCTGCTGGCCATCCTCCTCCCCCACTCCACATGCCCACACATGCCTGCACACACGTGGGCACATCACCACCCATCCCTGCCCCGTCCCCAGTGCTACCCTCTAGGGAAAGCCACGGGCCACTGGAGTGGGCCTGCCTTCCTGACCGACTTGGCCAGAGGGGCGCATGATCTTGGCCCGAGACAAGTGCCCTGAGATCCACAGAACAGGGTATGAGACAGGCTGAGGGGCGGCGCAGAAGCATCCTCAGGCTGGTTTAGACAGTCCACTCTGGCCCTCCTCCAGCCTGGTCTCTCCCCATCTTATTAGATCCATGTGCCCTGGAGCCCAAGCCCAGGCTTCTAGAACATTCTCTTGGTACCCAAGTCCCCAGAATCCTCTGCCCAAATGAACCTGAGCCTGCTTCTGAGGACAGTGCACTCCTCTTTCTGGAGTCCATCCTCCTAAGGGTTGAATCCTTTTCGAGACCCGCCTGGGCAAGCGAGACCTCATCTCTACAATAAAAATCAAAAAATTAGCCGGGCATGGTAGCGTGCGCCTGTAGTTCCGGCTACTTGGAAGGTTGAGGCGGAAGCGGCCACTGCACTCCAGTCTGGGTGATGAAGTGAGACTCCGACTCAAAAAAAAAAAAAAAAAGAGCTGTGTGATTTCTAATACATCACTCCACCTCTCTGATTTCTGGCTCCTCACTGTTAAGTAGAGGAAATAATCTCTCTCCACACCCCATGCCCGGGCTTTTGGGAGGATTAACAGGAAAGTGGATGGCAGTGCACTGGAAACTGTAAAGGGCTGTTTACTTGGGTACTTTGCAGGAGGCTTATGAACAGTCGCTCTGTTTGACAGGAGAGCCATACCAGGCAGCGGTGGGGGAGGGTGTGGCCAGGATTAGGCCCAGCCTGCTCAGGAAATTGTGAGAGCATGGAGAAGGAGGACCCAACTCCCCCCCACCCCCGCCCCCACCTAGGCACACTTTATATCTAATGCCAGAGCAGTCCATGTGATAAACAAGAGAGAAACGGCAGTGGCTCTTCGTATGAAACCATGACAGACCTTTGACTTGTTGATAGAAGGAAATGTAGGTGGGAAGACTTGTCCCTGTAAGAGGCATCTGTGATCTGTTGAGTGGAAATTTCTAGTGTGTGTGTGTGTGTGTGTGTGTGTGTGTGTGTGTGTGTCCAGGCCTGGCCTGGGGTCTCACCAAAAGCCACTCAGGGGCCTTCAGGGCTTAGTCACCACCCTTTCTGGACCTCGGTTTCGCTATCTGTGAAATGGGGAGAATACCTCCCTCTGGTGGGAGACAGGAGGGTGTGGAGGAGGGAGCTGAGGGGCTGGTGGGTCATGGATTGGCCCGATCAGGGCCTGGCCCTAAGCACCCAGAGGTTGGAGGAGATGAGGAAGGAAGGGGCCCCCATCCCCAGGACAGAGGCCATGCAGGAGCAGGGAAAAGGAACAGCAGAGAGGGAACGGGGGCAGGAGCCTGGGGCCTGGGGTCACTCTGCTGCAGACTGAGGAGTCAGCCTGGCTGGCCCCTTCCCCTCCCCTGGCCTGGTCTTGTCAATTTCCTCCTTCATCCTGGCAGAGGGACAGCCTCCTTGGTGAGATGAGGGGATTTGGGAGGGTGTGGGCACTGCCAGGCCTCGGGTTTTCCCATCCTTCCCAGGCCTTGATGAAGCTGTGGGTGGGTGGGGCAGGAGCAGACACTCTCAGTAAATAAAGCCAAGATGATGAGGCCATAAATGGCTGAGGGCTTGAATCATCGATTGGCGGGTGGGGGTGGACCACACCAGGCGACTGGGAGAGAGGGTCACTAAGCTGGGAGCTGGGCCCAGCCCTGCCGCAAACTGCCAGCCCAGCTGGCCCTGAGCCCTTTCTTTTAAGAATACTGTGTTCCCACCAAGATTTCCTGAGCTCTGCCTCTGCACTCAGAACTTCTGTCATGATCTCATGTGATCCTTGCATCTGCCTGGCGAGGAACATACAATTATCATCCCCACTTCACAGGTGGGCACACCACTAGAGATCAATAACCCTCCCAGGGCCACCAGGCAAGAATGAGCTAGACTCTGGTCCAGCACAGGCCTGGGGTCTCCGGCCTTCAGCCTGATCCTTGGCCAAGCCTTATGACTCAGACGTCAGGAGCCTGGGGAGTTTGACTCACCAACTTCCCAGCCCATCTGGAGAAAGGGCTGCCTCAGTTTCCTAGTAAACACTAAGAGGTCTGGGGCTGCGGGTCCCCTCCCCAGGCCCACCTGGAGCATGTGAGAGTACAGGTGAGGGCCCACACACCATATGTCCAAACCCCAAGTAATTAAAAGTTACAAATCAAGCCAGAGTCAGCAAGCTGCTAGATATGCTATATTCCTCTACCCTGAAAAATGCACCTTAGGAACAACCTCAGAGACTTCTCAGATTCCACTTGGACCCTGGGGCATGGAGCGTGCCACCCCCAGCCCCCTGCCCCTGATCCCCACCTGCCCCCTTCTTCCCTGGCTCAATTTCAGTCCCACACCCACGAGACTCTGTGGGATCTTTCGAGTGCATAAGGGAACGCCACCACCAGGAGGACAGTCCCTGGGAGCAGGCAGGTTTCCCTGGACGTGGTCTAGAGAGGGCACAAGTTCTGGGTAGGCACATCCCATTGGCCCCACCCACTCTTCACCCCCTGGGGAAGGAAGGCCAGAGTAGGCCCCTCTCACATCAGGGCCTGGAGCCCATCTTGCTCAGGGCTGCAGGCAGGACTGTGCCTCCTCCACTCCCATGACTATCAAGATGCACCCTGAGCTCAGATTAAATGCTCTTCAGGGCAATCCAATTTCCTCCTGACACATACTAGAAAGACTAGAAAAGCCCAGTCCATGCACATACACGTGCAGATACACACACACACACACACACACACACACACACACTACATTTGGTGCTAAACATCCAATCAAGTCCACAGATAATAGAGAACAGCCAGTTCACTCCCAGTTTAATCAGATAAAATGCCCATTCATCGGTTCCTGCTTGCCGCAGGCGTCCCCCCTCCTTAGGACGGAGCGGGTGGGGCAGGCGGGGCTGCAGGAGAAGGGGGCAAGACCCGAGTGGCTTGAGTATGTGGGCTGTGCCTTTAAATCTTCAAGGAGGGGGACAGCGCTACCCACAGGGGACTAATTATCCTTCTGCCTTTAGCCAGCTCTTACTCAAACAGACAAAAGGGGGCTCATGCAGCCCTGGTGGCTAAGCCTCTGCCTCAGAGTTTTTTTCACTCTCAGATATGCAAATCCACCTCCACAGGGCAGACCCTGGGGACAGCTGAACAACAGCTCCTGGGACTTGGAGGGGCCAGAGAGGGCCATGGCAGCTGGACCCTCTGGGAGGACTAGTCTGGAGACTGGAGGCATCTCATGCTTCCTCCTCTGGTGGGGTGGGGAGCCCTGCCTCCCCAGCGGTGGGGGTGGGGAGTCTCGTGAGGCAAAAGCGGAGGCCCTCCATCCCGCCTTCTCCTTCGTGTGTGGGGGGCTCCTGTGGAGGGCTCCCTCGGGAAGCTGGCTTGGGGTTCGAGAAAGTCCAGGCAAGGCCCCCCCCTCCTCCCTAGGACACAGCCTCCAGGTGACCTAAACCAAGCACAAGCCTGGCTGTGCTGCCCCCTGCCCTAAACCCTCCCATGATTCCCTCACCCACAGCATGAACCCCTTGGCCTGATGGGCCCTGGGACCTCTGAAGCCTGCACCCCAAGCCATTACCCAAACCCAGGAGGTTCTACCCACGCCCAACCCCAGCAGTGACCCTCACAACTCCAGGCCTGCTCTCTCCCCCTTCTATCCCCTCCCCCACCTACACCCCAGCTGCCTGGCACACAGTAGGTGCTCAATAAGTGTGTGCCCACCAAATGCATAAAATGCCCCTTCCTCAGCATCTCCATGGACCAAGCTGGTCTGGATCACAAATGAGAAGTTTGCTTCCTAGTCAGCCCCCAGCCAGCACCTGCAGGAACACCAGTCTTTTAAACTGTGAAATAGGCTAATGCTAACCCTCACCCCACAGCAGGGGACAAAGAGGACAGTGCACGAGAAGAGGGTAGATCTGGAGACCAGAGTTCATCTTTGAACTCTCAGCCCCTCTAAGATCCTCATAGGACACAATCATCGGCCACTCCCTTAAGGAATCTGTTCATTCACTACGTACAGGTCTGCCCTGCCCATTGCAGAAATCCCCCAGGTTCCCTAACAGCTGTCTCAGCAAGAAACCTGAACCTTGGACTTGAGGGGAGCTTAACAACCCAGGTGGGTGGCTCCAGGCAGGACTGGAGATAGGCTTGGTGCAGGAGGTCCAGCTAATCAGAATTTGAATTCCAATCTCGGGTCTGAAGTGGGCGGGGGCATTCCCACAGACCCATGGGGAGGGTACCCCCAGGCCCCTCCCCACATCACCACCTGCGTCTGTGAGGGTCTGGACGCTGGCTATCCATGACCTGGAGTAGATGAGATGACCCTGGGCAGGGGTACAGCAGATAGAGGGTATGGAGGTTTCTGCGAGAGGACTCTCAGGGCAGGGGAGGCGGGTCTTGAGGGGACCTGGCTGGCTGACAGGCCCAGTGAGGAGGGGACTCTGAAAGGACCAGCTGCCTCAAATCTCAAAAGGCACAGTTGAACACACAGACTTCCGGAAGCATTGCCCAGGATGGGTTCTGACAGCTGGGACTTGAATCCGTGGGGTGACCTGGAGCCTCGCAAAGATGGAGTTGTTGTTAGCAACTCGGGCAGGGGGCGAGGAAAGGGTGCCCTGAGGATGGGTGGGCAGAGGGTGTCAGGCTGCTAAGAATGGCAAAGGCAGGAGGGTGGGCGCTCGGGGTCCCAGTCTCTGGGGCAGGCGGTACCCTGAGTATGGCCTGGCTGTGGCAGCCTCCTCTGAGGAAGCCCCTGGGGATCTGCTCCCTCTGGTTCACCAGACCTGGGCCCTTGGAGCAGAGGATCCCTCCCAGAGCTGACTCTGCAGGGGTGCAGGTGCCCTGGGGAAGAGGGCAGGGAGGCCCCACCTTCATTCACCTCACCTCCAGCTCCCCTGTGACAGCTGAGCTCTCCCACCCCCTTCCCTCCCCCACCACTGTCCCTCTCAAGATGACTTGCATCCTCCAAAAGGCCCAGATGTCCAACCAGGGCTTCCTCCCCCAGGTGGAGACATGGCAGGTACCTCTAGGACCTCTCCCCTCAGCCCCTGCCTTGGGGTCTTCTCTCCTGGCCTGAGTGGGGACAAGAAATAGGGCACCGTGGACACACCCTCACAAAATCAATGGAATGGGGGAGGGTGACATACTAGCCTACCGTTAAAGCCCAGAGAGTCCTGAGCTCAAGAGACGGTTCTCTAAATAGCAGGATCTCAGCCCCTCCAACCCTGTACTGAAAACACACCTGGGGCCCGATAGTGTTGGGCGTATGGGCTCCATGCAGCAAGGGAGGATGCAGCCCTGGGGTCCAGGGGGACATCTCAGAAAGAGAAGATTGGAAAGGACTTAAAGAATTCAGGCCAGCCGGGAGCGGTGGCTCATGCATATAATTCTAGCACTTTGGGAGGCTGAGGCAGGAGGATCACTTGAGGTCAGGAGTTCGAGACTAGCCTGGGCAATATAGTGAAACCCTGCTCTCTTATAGAAGAAGAGGAGGAGGGAGGAAGAAGAAGGATGAGGAGGAGGAGGGAGAAGGAGCGAAGAGGAGGAGGTGGAGGAGAATAATTCAGGCCAGTGTTGGGTTATCTGGGGAAGAGTTCAATGACACAGGGCTTTGCTCCGTGTCCTTAGATGCTGTCAGGAGGCAGGTAGTTCCAGGAGAGGGCGTCTATCCTCTTTTAGAAGGCAGGAGTGACTAAGTGAGGCCAGACTGTCCCTGGTAAGAAAGCAGCGGTCACTCCTATTGGCCAGCAGAGGGAGATGTGTGGTCATCTTTGTGGTTTGGACCGTGATCGTGTTTTGTCTGTGTGTGCTCATGTTACAGAGCATCAGAGAGTGGCCTTGTATGATGCCGTGACTCACCTTCATCTGGAGGACACCAGGGTCTAGCTGTGGCTGGCCAGCTCCTGGCCATCAGGGGTTGCTTTTCTTTCTTGGTGGCTTCAGGGAGGGACCAGGGAACGTGAGAAGGGACGCCTGTTACCCACACACCCTGTGCAGATGCCATGGTCGGCAGCAGACAGACTTTCACTCGCTGAATTTTCACTGCCCTCTCCCATTGTACAGATGAGGAAACTGAGGCTCAGAGAGGCAAAGTGCTCACCAGAGTCAAGAGTAACTGGTAAAAATGCAATGTAAGCCCAGTTTACAATCCCTCAACTTCAAAGTCCCTTCCATCCCCGCCCTTGCTGGAGGCTGAGCCTCCGCCTGCTCCCCTGGGCAGGTGGCCCTGAGTGTCCCCTAGGCATCCCAGCTGGGCACATCTCCCGGCAGGTGCTCAGCCGGCTGTCATGGGCCAGCCTCAGTGTCAGCAGCCCCACCCCCACCCTCAGCCCGGGCTGGTCCCCTGTGCCTGGAGGTGCGAAGGGTAATGAGGCCCGGTAATGAGGCTTTCTGGAGACGTGGCTGGGAGATTTATAGACAGGCTTTGTCAATAGCCACGCCGCTGGCTGCAGATCCAGCGAGACATCGACAAGTGCTCGTTACAGCCTCCCCCTGCGCCCTGCCCCGTCCCCCGCAGCCCCTCCCGAGCACCAGCCTGCCTGTTTGCAGCGCCTGTGTGCACAGCCTTCGCTCAATTAATTTGCACTTGTTGGTGCCATCTGTTCTTTCATGTGTCCTTATGAGTTCGTGCGTCCTGCCTCCTCCTCAGTTGTACTTCAGAGCAGGGACAGGACAACCCTCTTCAGACATACAGGGCTCGCTGGCCAGGGTCACGTCTCCCCTGTTAGGCTGGGCTCCTCAAGGTGGCAACTGCCCCCCTTCCAGTCTACGGTCCCTGAAGGCCCAGTGTCCCTCCTCCTTCATCTCCCCCACCCACCACAGCCCCACGCCTCAGTAAGTCATGCAGAGACTCTGAGCCTGACCCCAGCTGGTGGGCCTCACTCCTGACCCCAACTCAAGCTGCCCCCCAGGAAGGCCGGCTGCCCCTGGGCACTGGCAGGCAGGACTTTCATTCTGGTCCCAGCCTGAGTCTTGGCAGGCCACTGCTCCAAGGACATGGACGTCTTTGAGATCCAGGGGTGGGAAGATGAGAAGCCACTCAGAAGTCTGTTTCTCTGGAACAGCATCGGTTAGGGTAATCCAGAGGCCTGGACTTGGACAGCTCCCAGGGTGGGTGGGTCACCGCCTGGGGGCTCAGAGGACTGAGAAAAGGCAGCACCTTCAGGATGCTGTCCCTTGGCTGCCCCTCCCCACTCCCAAGGGCTCTGGCGGCCAGCATCCCAACCTTCTCTTATCTCGGTCCCTTCCAGAGAAGGCCTCTCGGTCATTTCTAGCGCCAGCAGACTGTGCCCTCAGTACAGATTTCTGACCCTGGAGGAGTGAGGACGCTGAGCCAGCCCTGTCACAATGGGAGGCCAGGCAACCCATTGCCCGCTCTGAGTTCTGGGTCCTACACAGCACATGGGGTTTGTTTACAAGGAAGCCAGGCCTTGTACTGGGAGGATCTTTGGGAATTCACAGGCATGCTGGTGCCAGCATCTAGCCCCAGCCCAGCCCACCTCACCTGACTATAACAGGCTCCGTGGTTGGGCCTTAGTCTGGCATCCAAGGTTTTCATGACTGAGCCCTAAAGCCACTCTAGCCTCATCTCCCGCCACCCTCTCCTCACCTCAGGCCCTTATTGTCTGCAGTCCCCAGTGTGCCAGGCTGCTTTGCACCTCCATGCCTGTGCTCTGCTGTTCCCTGTGCCAGGACTCTTCCTCTTCCTTATACTGGTATCACCTGACAAACTCCTACTCATCCTTCAAAATCCACCTACAGCTCTGAGATGCTCCCAGTATACCCCTGCCTGCACCGTGGAGTGGGGAGGGTGCTAGCTAAGGGGCACCCCACTACGGCACTTAACATCCTGACATCATGTCACCCTGCCTGCTGCCACATCTACATTGCTAGAAACACAAACTTCTTGGGGACAGAGACCAAGCTTTGGTCACATCTATGTCCCCAGTGCCCAGCACAGGGCCTAACCAAATGGGGCTGCCAGAGAGCATGTATTGGACCAGAAGGGCCCTTGTGTCCTTGGCCTGGGTTGGGGGAAAGCAGTGCTCACCCCTCCCCTATAGATAGGAGGAGACATGCCTGCCACCTAGTAGGGCCAAGGGGACCTCAGGGCAGGAGTGGATTCAGTTAGGACAAATGTGGATGCACACTGGAGAGGGATTTAACCAAGCTCCCTGCCCCACCCCACCCCTAGCCCCCTAGCTCAGACCCACCCCGGGGCCCATGT